>CM022765.1:4832500-5010000 GCA_012411365.1 Ameiurus melas | reverse complement strand
AGGCCACCTGATGCTCGTCTTTTCATCTTTTCATGACTTTTCTATTCTCCTGAGATGAATGTTATTCTTTAGTGTGCCCATGGTAAATGAAGACTGTCTGTTCGCTCAAACTAGTCACCTGTCTTTTTTTCTCTTTTTTTCTTTTTTTTACAGGAACACTCCCTGCTGAGATGTCTCCGAGTTACAAAGAACATTCGTGCAAAGAGGATGATCTGAGAAGCACGCCATTAACCTTCCTGCTAGCGGAGCTGTAATGAGCAAAGTTAAGCAGAGACATGTAATCCACACTCCGCCAAAGTGCTTTTGGATTAGTTATTATCCACTTAATGAGTACTAACCCAACGTTTTCCACACGAAAGTGTTTGATCAGACCTAACCTCAGGTCAGTTCATATTTCCATGGTTTTAATTATTTCACACATTTCATGTCTTTTGATCTTGTGTACGCGTTATTGCTTTTCCTAAATTTCCTATACTATAAAAGTATAGAGCATATTAAAAATTATATAAACCTATGGTGTTTGTCTCATTGCTGTAGCGTGCACATTAGAGTAGACAGATGTTATATAGACAGATGTTTTTCAGTCCAAAGTTTGATGTTTTCAATGAATATGCCATCAAGACTTCAAAATTCTTTCTGAGAAAATTTTGGAAGAAATTCATCCCATAACAGTGTGACCCATAACAGCATGATCAGTCTCTTTAGTCTCCTTTCCTGAGGAAAATGTCAAGTACAACATCTTATGAACCAAAACCTCCCTATTCGTCACTCATTGTTCACACTCATATCACTGGTGAAATATTTACTAATTAATTCAATAAGTAACTTTAACCACTGCCATATTTACAGTGTCAGTGATGACATCAGTGCATCTGGTATCCGGTATTTAGACTGTTTGCAAACTGATTATTAGATTTATGTCTCACAGGCTTTTGCTATGGTATGCAACCAACAAAATGATCAAAGAATTCTGTTTTTCTAAATCACACTTAGCCAGCAAGCTAGCAATGAAAACATCTTCCCTGAACACTTGGAATGTTTTCACAGCCATGTTTGTTAAACTGGCTCCTTATTTACATTAAGTGACATTTACAAGGTTATAATGTACATAAAAACCTTTCTACATCACTTTGAAATGTATTTATGATTTCCAGAATTCAGTCACAATGTCTGAAAGTAATTGCTGATATTTTGAGGATAGTATAAAAGACTGACAGCAGTGAAGTGGATCGTACATGTCATACTGCCTTATAGATATGTATGGACAATTTAGAGATGCCAATCAATCTACAAGTGTCTCTGGAATGGTGGAGGAAACCAGAGTACCTGGAGGAAACCTCAGAAGAACATGCAAACTCCACACACACAAGGCAGAGACTGCAATCTGCTAACCACTAAGCCACCGTGACCCTATGTATAATAAATCAGCATTTTAGGGGGAAGTACATAAGGATCATAGTTTATTTTGTTAGCTTTGTTGAAATACTATTTATTATCTTGCAAAGTAAGATTTCACCATATTTTTGTTTACATTATACAGAAATTTGGTCCCAAATTTCCCAACCACAGCAGAAAAATCACTTGACTAAATCACTGGGACAATACATGTGTTTTGGAGTGGATTCATTGAACGGAATGGAAAATTCTAGAATTTCAATTTATAAAAATTCCTCATTAAATTCTTTAAATAATTTTTATATAGTGTGAATGATCAATAACACTTTTTGCTACTTCAGTAAACATGTATGTGGTGGATTTATCGAATATTAAGGCACAATTAATCAGTTTGACAGTTTATTTGGTTATAATTTGAACTGTCAATGATTCAACATTGAGGATCAAATGAGGTTCAGTTTCTCCAAAACAATGTCCAATTTCTCTAGCAGGTCTATGAATAATAAATTAAACAAAAATAAATGGATAAATGATCCTCATGCTGAGAAGTACCCTTAAATTGGTGCACAGTAGGCCCTTTGACCTACAGTTCATTTCTGCCCCCTGTTGGAAGAAAGAAGTACTAACTGGTTTGTAATGACGAGTGTTTGAAGGCCACCTTGCCTCTGGCAACATTAATCATTCTGAACACTGTTTAGAGAGATAATGACAAATAAAAAAAAATGTGTAAAATTTATGAGTACTTGTTGTGCAAATACATAATCACTCATAACCATGCACATAATGAAAATTTTATCATCACATACTAACAACAGAAAGGTGATTCTATAATCGGGGTTCCATTTAACTTTATTTTTCATCATTTATCAATAGTGAATTTAAGAAAACATGCATTTTACAATCCAAACAAAGTGTTAACCTATCTCAGGATACAATATTCACATTTTTACAAAGTGTCTTGATAAGTGTCTGATAATGGCTGCATTTGCCTCTCAAATGTGTAACAGCATTGTATTTTTCAGCACAGAGTTTTAGTAAATACACAAAATGTGGTTAAGAATCTATGCTAATGTTACAAGGACATTTTAATTATTTAATTTATGATTAATTAGTTATTTTCCATCTAGGACACACGGTGGCTTAGTGGTTAGCATGTTCACCTCACACCACCAGGGTTAGGGGTTTGATTCCTGCTGCTTCCCTGTGTGTGCAGAGTTTGCATGTTCTCCCCGTGTTTCCTCTGGGTACTCCGGTTTCCTCCCTCAGTCCAAAGTCATGTATGGTAGGCTGATTGGCATCTCTAAATTGTCTGTAGTGTATGAATGGGTGTGTGGATGTGTATGTGACTGTGCCCTGCTATGGATTGGCACCATGTCCAGGGTGTACCCCGCGTTGTCTCCAATGCTCCCTAGCATAGGCTCCAGGTTCCTCATGACTGAGAAGGATAAGCAATATAGAAGATGAATGGATTTCCTGAATTTTTTAGTATACAGTGGGGGGAAAAAGTATTTGAACCCCTGCTGATTTTGTACGTTTGCCCACTGACAAAGAAATGATCAGTCTATAATTTTAATTGTTGGTTTATTTGAACAGTGAGAGACAAAATAACAACAAAAAAATCCAGATAAACGCATGTCAAAAATGTTAGGAATTGATTTGCATTTTAATGAGGGAAATATGTTTTTGACCCCTCTGCAAAACATGACTTAGTACTTGGTAATGACTTAGTAATTACTTTTCATTTTCAATGCCCTGGCTGAGGGAAGGAGGTTCTCACCCAAGATTTGACGGTACATGGCCCCGTCCATCGTCCCTTTGATGCGGTGAAGTTGTTCTGTCCCCTTAGCAGAAAAACACCCCCAAAGCATAATGTTTCCACCTCCATGTTTGACGGTGGGGATGGTGTTCTTGGGGTCATAGGCAGCATTCCTCCTCCAAACACGGCGAGTTGAGTTGATGCCAAAGAGCTCCATTTTGGTCTCATCTGACCACAACACTTTCATCCAGTTTTCCTCTGGTGGTCAGATGAAACTAAAATGGAGCTCTTTGGCATCAACTCAACTCGCCGTGTTTGGAGGAGGAGGAATGCTGCCTATTTGTATTAATATGTATTTACTTCTACTTACCTATGGTCAAGGATTCATCCTCTATTGATTTCCTTCTTCCAGAACTTTGGGATTGGCAGAAAGACATTTTTCAGCCTCTGCTGAGTAGCATTTAGAAATTCTTTACTATGATTTTTATTTTTAAACTGAATGAGTGACTCATGCAACGGGATTCCTCTTTATTGCTTGTTTATAGCTTTACACCTGACCAATAATAAGTCAGCCTTCATTTCCATTTCCATGGCCACGGGATTGATTGACATGAACAGTAAGGTCTGACAGGGCTCATGCATCATAAAACCGTGCTGACAGTCCAGTTTGTTCATTTTGCCTCAGGTTTTCACTGTAAAATACCATCATTGTCTTAATATTCTCATTAAAAAACATTTGTTACATAAAGTGAAGCACTGTTTAATTGAAATGTCATGTCAGGTTTCCACACAAACACACACACACATGCATCCATGCACACACACACACACACACACACACAAACACACATTCACAGAGAGAGAAAGAGTTACTTGAACTTTAGTTAGTTAATTTATCCACATTTACATTTAAATTTATTCACATAGCAGACGCTTTTATCCAAAGCGACTTACAAATAAGCAAAGCGATATATCAAGCAGGGAACAATACAAGTAGTGCTACTATTCAAGATCCATTAATTGAATACCAGAGGAAGCAAAGTGTACAAAGTAGAGGTGTAAGTGCATTGTGTGTGGTGTTTTTTTTTATCTCTCTCTCTCTCTCTCTCTCTCTCTCATACACACACACACACCCTCTCTCTCTCTCTCTCTCTCTCTCTCTCTCTCTCTCACTTCCGCTTTCTGTCTGTCACTCTTTTCTAATGTGCTATGGTCAGCACCCTCTACAGAAAAACTGGGCTGTGACCTTTTAAAAGTGAACTAAAGGGAAATACACATCAACTCTCCTTTCTTTTTCCACTTAGCCATCTTCATTTCCACTCTCCCTCTCCATCCATCTATCCATCTTTTCTACATCACTTCCTCATACATGGAATATCCATGTATGTATACTAATTCTGGTTCCAAGTGGACTCTAGTGGGGTTTGTTTGCAGTGAGATTTATTAGACTCTGTATCGACTCGACTCCAGGAAGTGAATCTTGCACATCGTGCATTTTGGATTGCAGCATGTCTTTTTTTTTTTTTTAAACTGAGCAACGAA
This sequence comes from Ameiurus melas, assembly GCA_012411365.1. Taxonomy (NCBI): domain Eukaryota; kingdom Metazoa; phylum Chordata; class Actinopteri; order Siluriformes; family Ictaluridae; genus Ameiurus; species Ameiurus melas. The sequence goes on along the minus strand of CM022765.1, from coordinate 5,005,307 downwards.
GTGCGGTTTGAGCCAGGAGAGCTGTAGAAATGTGACAAAAACCAGAGAATAAATGCAAAATGTTTCATATTCAACAAAAAAGCATAGTAATTATCAAATCATTTATTTAGTGCCAGCTACATGTTCTTTTTGTGTGTGATTTTTATACATATTTTATAAACACACACCATATTCCTGACCAATGAATCAAAGGATGAAATGAAATGAATGAAATGAAAGTAACGCACACAAGCACATACATACACACACACACACACACACACCTCATGACCTCAGTAACCAACAGGAAACCTTTTTGGCTGCAGGTTTTATATAAACAAACAAACAAACAAAAAATAAATAAGTAAATAAACACGTTTAAGAGCAAACAAAGTTTCATTAGGACCAGCCAAATGTTTTTCTTTTCAACACTCACACATTCTGGTACACACTTCTGAACTTGACCTATGATTCTGATTGCCACTTTTGAACTTCTACTTGAATTTCCACACATACATTTGAACAGGAAGTGCACATTGTAACAGTTGGAAGCCATTTCAAGACATAAAGTGTCACAGTTTTGATGACGAGAGAAGCAAAATCATCTCTGACATCCAAATATTTGCTGTATTTTTTTCTGCTTTAACTATCACTAATTTCTCTATTTAAACAATCTCTGTGATTTACATACATGTACAAATTATGCTCATTATTGTGTAATTGTGCTGTGTTTATCTTTAGGTTTATTTTGAGGTTATTATTCTGGTGCTCATCTAATAATAAGCTGACCTTTTTGTTTTTCAATACATAGCCACAGACTTGCCTCAAACCACTTCCTGTTCATAAGTATTGCCATGGCGAATGCATGGGTGATTTAGTGTCTGTGTTAGTATATGTGAAGTTGCAAATGTCAGAGTGTAGTTCTGCTTGGTTAACTGGCAGATCATTTCACTTCTTGTGTCAGCATATATTTTTTGACCAGAGATTAACCGAAAAAAAATAAGTATGACAAATTGCTTTGCAAATATGAAACGTAAACTCTTCATCATCTCTTACTGCATACACATTCACTAGACATCAAGCAAGGGATGGTGGGTTAGGCCTATCTCATTATATCCATGCAAAATACAAGAATTAAATGTAATTAGAAATGGATAAAAAGTATGACAGGTTTGTTCATTTAAAAAAAAAAAGGTTAGTATTGGATCAATTTCCATGTGCTGTCCTTGGTAACTGTAAATCTGCTTCCGCTAATTATTCCTCCTATACCAAAGCAATTTTCCATCACTAATAATTTTCTATTTATTAAAGAACTTTTTCCATCCATCCATCCATCTTCAACCACTTATTCCTTCTTCAGGGTTGCGGGGAACCTGGAGCCTATACCAGATAGCATCGGGCACAAGGCAGGGTACACCCTGGACAGGGTTAAAGAACTTTTTGTCCATTTATAATCACGTTAAATGTTGTGGAATGTCCACAAAACAAGTCTTTTCCTGTTATCACTTATGTTATAGAAGCTTCCTTTAGCTATCTTTATTTCTCCATTTACCAGTTACCTGCAAGCTGAAGAAAGCTTAGCAAGCTCTGAGACTGGAGACTCCTGAGAGAAAACTTATATATCATCATATCAACAATTACATAAAAAGTTCAGGTGGAGTATTTAACACACAAGTTCCTGATGTAAATTGGTATGGTAGATAATGATAATGGATTAAAATGTATTTAATTTACCATGCAGATTTTGAACAATCAGAATTGAGAATATAATAGTGCTGTGGTATAATTAACAAATAATTCATATGTATATATGTATGTGTGTATGTATGTGTGTGTGTGTGTGTGTATGTATGTGTGTGTGTGTGTGTGTGTGTGTGTGTGTGTGTGTGTGTTTGGTATTGCTGTAGAATTTAATTTCTTCTTGGCCAACAATAGGATATACATTAAATGAAAGCTGTTGTTTAAAGGTTCATCATAAGATTAGACTGTCACTTTCACACATTCACCTTGTGAGAATAACGGTCAGCATTGAAACTGAGGTCACCAACACATGGTTTCAAGGGGAGGAGGCGATTATTTTCCTCTCATTCTTCCTCTTTCTGCAGACTATGAACCAGCCAAGCACTCGATGGAAGCCTAACTAGCTGCTCTGTGTAGATTCTGAAGACTTCTAAAATAAAGTCTGAGGCTGCCTTCAAATAGACAGTGTATAGGAGGCTGAAGCCTGCTAAAAAAAAAAAAAAAAAAAAGTTATGATCTGGATGGTTAAAAAAAAAGAAAAAAGAAAAAAAAAAAAAAAAGAAAAAAAAAAAAAAAAAACTTTTTTTTTTTTTTTTTTTTTGTGTTTAATAATTATTTTTTTTTTTTACAACCAAATGTTTGTTGTATAATGTGAATTGCTTTTCAGCAGGCTTTTAGGACACATAGGAAATGTTCTTAGCTTGAGTGCAGCAGTCGATGATTTCTTATCAAGAACACAAAAGGAGACTGTTTGTTTTGCTCGAAAATCTACTATCATGTATAAACATACAGTAATGCTTTCATGATGATGAAACACTTGCATTAATAACTGGAAATAACAACTCGTAATAAAATGATCTTTATTAATGCTGAGTCATATTTCCTCATGCACTAATGATTAGTGCTTGCGTTAAATCATCATTATGAAAGCATTAATACATGTTTTAATATACTACATGCTTATTTCTGGACCTTATTATAGTGTTTCCACAAAAGCACAAATACATAACATGAAACACATATCGCATGTTTGGATGCTCTAAAAAAATCTATATTGTTCTTTAGCTTGAGTCATCTAAAGCACAGGGTTTGAAATACAACCCATGTCTCAGAAATGTGCCTTCAAAATGACACTGTGGTTTTACATAGCCAAGGAGAGTATACTTTAATTTAGACTGATGCGTATGTCCGTGTTCAGCGCTGCCAAAATAAAATGGGCATTTATGACAGCTATTCATTTAGAGCTGATGATTAAATGTAGCTTCCTCTGGTGTGTGATCACTACCATACCACTTCACCGTCCACAAGTAATTTATGCAAAGGCTCGACATTCATTAAAGACTGAATCATCTGTCCTTTCAGTTGTGTGTGGGGGTGTGTAGTGTGTGCTATGTGAAGGGGAGGCTAAAAGTTAATGCTTAAATGGTGTAGTCATCTCAAGTTCCTCTCTAGTGACCAAGTCCAGACACATTCAACCTGGAAGGAGAACTCTCTATAAACCAGGGAAACTTTCATTTTGAAGAAGACATAACTATAAATGGACAAAAGGCACTATTGTTGTAGTATAAAATTAATCAATCACTCTTCTAGGAAATTAATCAATGCTAGAGTTGTGTGATGTGTTACCATACCAAAATTAATTATTTCCTATAACAGCGCATCCTGAAGTGTTTGATTCCTAACCATGTTTTATTTATCCATGTACAGTTGCAATAAATGTTGTGGAATGTCTGTGAAACAAGTTCCTGTTATCACTTACATTACAGCAGCTATAACGAGTCAGTTTTCTCCTTTTCTCTCTCTCTCTCTCTCTCTCTCTCTATCTCTCTCTCTCTCTTACTCTCTTGATGTTAATAAGACGAGAAACACTCTGCTTGTGATATTGCTTTGTGATGTGAGAAACTACAAAGGATAAAACTCCCGAAATCTCCTTAAAAAGACAAAAAACTTCACAGTATCAACAATTACTCAAGTTTAATCTGTAATCTATATATATGGAGCAACTGCCGCAGAAGTTCTTGTGTAAAGAACAAAAATAAAAAATTAAATCAGCAACTTCTGACCTAAAAGCGATATGGAAAGTAGGTCTGCTTTAATAACAACAATTGGTCTAATAATTTTTCACTTATCCCAAATGTTTCTAAAACATTGTTGGTGTCCAAGGTTAGCTAAATGCTAATGTTGCTAATAATAATACTTTAAATAAAAAGACATCTAGGCTTATATGGGAATGCTGATGTGGTAAAAGCCAGTATGACTTACTGTAATTTGTAATCATGTATAAACACTCACAGTGTAACTGGATGAATGGGCATGGACAACCAGAATGTGTCCGTGCTATTTTAATAAGATTATTATTTTTTTTTAAAAACAAGATTATGTATAAAATGTTTGAATGCCGGTCAATGTCACAGCCATTCATGGCCAGGAGTCCTTGAAAGCGAAATTGGCTGTTCTCTCTGTATAGGAAGGATGGCATACACTCTCTCCCTTATCAATCACAGTGACACAAGCCAATCATGGGTGTCTGTGAGCTCATGTATGCAGAAGGGGGTGGATAGCGCTTTCCTCCATGTATGTTATGTCTGTTATGTGGTTAGCTGGCTTCAGGTGTCTCGGAGGAAGAACGTGATAGCCTTCACTCTCCCTAGTTGGTAGCTGTTATGTGATAGGCATTAGAGTTATCGACGGAATTGGGGGAAAAGGAAAAAAAATTGCTTGTTAACTTTTTAACATTGCTTGTTAACTACAATAGCCATAAAATCAGATATTAACTGGTCAGTGTAGAGCAAGAGGGAAATTCTTATTTTATTCCAATCGACTTGTCATTAGTCATCATAATGTTGTTGTTGTTGTTGTTTTTAGCTAACTATCTCCTATGAATTGCATGGATATTTGCAGACTGGAAAGCCTACTTCTAGTGCTGTACTTTCAGAAAATATTAACAAAAGCAAGTTGAAAAGGGCAAAACAATGCCATCTCTAATGAGCTCTCTCTCATTCTCTCTCTTTCTTTCTCTATGTGTGTGTGTGCCTCTCACTCTTTTGCTTTCTCTCTCTCAGAATCCATGAGCTGGCTCCATCATGGAGGCAATCTGCAAGTTTGACTTCACCGCCACAGCCGATGATGAAATGAGCTTCAAGAAAGGAGATGTAATTAAGGCAAGGCTAAATGTACTTATAAGAAAAACATTTACCCAATCTTTAAAAAAGTACTGTTCCTTACCCAGGACATTCCATAGATGTGCATAAAGATAAAACCTAAAAAAATAATAGTAATAATAATTTATAGGTGGAGAGCCATGTGCTGTGTGTGCCATGGTGTTTTGTATCAGTGATACTTTTATGCTATTATGATCAAAACCTGAACTATGTACTTTCCAAAGATGAGCAACTCATCTCTGTATTTTGGACTGATTGGGGTCAGAAGTGCAGTAAAATTAGCCATAATACCCTCACTGAAACTCATCTGAAATGTATCTGTAAACTCTACTCAAACAGATTAGCTTCCAAAGCATCAACTATTATGCTAATTCCGCAGTCAACTTCATGTTCTACAGTACATTGAATATCTCATTAATATGATATTGGACATACATTGGATATATATGTGTGTGTGTGTGTGTGTGTGTGTGTGTGTGTGTGTGTGTGTGTGTGTGTGTGTGTGTGCGTGAGAGCTAACTTTTGTAATTAGCATGTATGTTGCATTTCTCTGCAGATTTTGGGCACTAAGGATAACTGGTTCAAAGCTGAAAGACATGGTCTGCAGGGCTTCGTTCCAAGAAATTACATTACCCTTGACATCCCCAGGTTATTATGATGGCTTTATGAGGGAGAAATGACAGAGAGTTTGAGGGAAGGAGATATCGATTTACTGTAACAAAAGTGTCTGTTTTAGAATATTGGATAGAAAACATTTAAAGTCCAGTTTACAGATATACAAACTTAAGTATGTTACAAGATGCTTATAGACTGGAACATTTGGGTTGTAGAGTCAAATATCCAAAAACAAAAACCTACATTTTGGCAATAATTTATTCAATATGTTTACAAGCACATATATAAACAGATAATCAGATTATGGGAAAACTATAGATCTGACTTATTTTCTAAATAGATAACGTACGCACATCTACAGCTGCTTTGCAATACACATTCCTTAAAAATTGTCAATAGTAGACATTGACTATGTCTACGTGCACATCAATATTTATTGGAATTTGGCAACATTCGTATTAGTATTGGGTCATGTAAACACTGCAATCCGATTGTCATATTGAGATTGAGTCAATATTCTGATTCCCCAAATTCTGATTCCTACTCCTGGAATATGCCTGTTTAATTCAGAAATTTGTTGCATGTATCTTATTCAAATAAATCCACTGAAAAGAGATACACGCGCATGGTCAGTCTGCAAGGAACTGTGGGTGCTAACAGATGCTGGTGGGATGTATGGTGGGGTTATTGGATGGGGTAATATAATACAATATATAATACAATATAATATAATATAATATAATATAATATAATATAATATAATATAATATAATATAATATAATATAATATAATATAATATAATATAATATAATATAATATAATATGTAAATTACAATTTTCCAATAAAAATTCTATGATTAAAAAAAAAAGAATTAAACACTTCACAGTGACTCTGTTTCATGTTGGGCTGCATCACCACCCTGTCTGTGATTATTTTACTATAATAAACACAAGCCTGAAGTGTTTTATTCTTTAGTTAAAACTTAAAAGTAAATATGACTTTCCTGCTATTTTACAAATATTTATTTCAATATCAATATTGTTTGTATTGATCATAAAATAACAATGAAATATTTCAGGGATTTAAAAATTTTAGTTTTATATCGATGCTATAAAATGTGAAGTGACAGAACAAAGAGAGAAAATATTTGCTAAAGAGTAAATGTTGAAAAATCTTTTTTTTTTTTTTAATTAAAAAAGGAATTTGGCTGCAATCTGAATATAGCCTGAACAGAATAAAGACCTTAACATAAATTTGATGTGCTTGTAAACATAGTGATTATGGCCTTCTTTTAAAGAGTTCTTTAGTGGCTGGAAGCAAATTGGCAGCAGTCACAACACAGAAATTATGTATCTACAGTGTATTTATTGATCCTGGTGTTCTAAGGTCAGGTCTTTCCCTGTAGCTGGTATCAGGAGGACATGAGTCGGCGGGCATCTGAGAGCACTCTCATGCCCAAACCGATAGGATCATTTATCATCCGTGGCAGCCAGAGCTCTCCGGGAAACTTCTCCATCTCTGTCAGGTAGTAAAGTCTAACACTGAACACTCCACAAATCAAAACAACATCTCTTTTACTTGTATAGAGATATAGCATAAATAAAATATTAATTATTTAGAAACTTGAATTGCATATACTTAAGTCAGTGAAGTAAAAAAAAAGGGAAGTAATGAAAAAAGATATAATAAATCAATAAAAAATATATACAGCACATTTAAAAGCAACTTTTGATCAACAAAATACTGTACAGAGATAGCTGAGTGTAAAGATGATACAATTTCAAAAGCTTATAAATAAAATACTATCCGTCTGACATAAAACTCAACACACAAATAATAATAATAATGCTAATAATAAAAGTAGAAATGATAACATAATGCACAAATTAGAAGAGATTAAGAAGAGCTTCCTTGTACTCCTTGGTCCTGCCCATGTACATAAAGCTTAGAACCAAGTTATATTATGCTGCATTTGCAACTTGTAATTCCAAACCTACAACTTGTAAAAACTACAGAAAACCGCTTCAGCTTGAAATTTCAACTTGTCAACTTGGGCTTGTCTTCTCAACTACTAGATGACATCAAATCAACATTGTGTTCACACTGTGAACAGCCTGAAGCAGCACTTCTCAAGTTTTAAAGTTTATAGCAGTATTTGGCTTTAGATCAATTATCATACAGGTAAATTACTTAGTTAAATCTATAACATTGACTATTGCTGTTTTGAGAAGGTAATCACTAACATTAGAGTTATCAAATGTGTAAGCTGGCTAGCTTGTTGCTAAACTTGCTTTTGTCCGCTGTTCTTTCTGTGCTGCAATTTCAGTCGTGAATTTTGCATAAATGTTTGATGTTCACTATTGTAAAACATAACCAGTAGCCACTCAGCCCTGTAACTGTATAAGTGGTTACAACCTGCGTGAAGTTGGCCCCCCTCACCAACACAAAACGTCAGTAAAATAGTTTCAATCGTTTGTGCTTCATTTGTGCCGGTTTGTGCCATAAAAGTTTCATTTGGCTGCTTCGGTTAAGGAGATATTAAAAGAATATTCAAAGGTCATTCTGGGGTCACCCAGCCCCCCCACATGCTCCAAATGAACCCAAAACCTAAATCATTTGTGCCGGTTTTTGTCGACTGTCTTTTTATTTTATTTTAACAATACAGTTGAAGTAACAAGGTAAAATCCAAACAAGTCACATTAAATAGTCGCTTTCACGTAATTGTTACCTATCCACTGAGCGTTTTCAACTTTTTAGGGACACAGCGGATCACAGGATGTGTGAAATGTAACACGAACTCCAAGATAAGTGTTTAGACTTGTTTCTGTATACAGTGGTGTGAAAAAGTGTTTGCCCCCTTCCTCATTTCCTGTTCCTTTGCATGTTTGTCACACTTAAGTGTTTCGGAACATCAAACCAATTTAAACAATAGTCAAGGACAACACAAGTAAACACAAAATGCAATTTGTAAATGAAGGTGTTTATTATTAAAGGTGAAAAAAAATCCAAACCATCATGGCCCTGTGTGAAAAAGTGATTGCCCCCTAAACCTAATAACTGGTTGGGCCACCCTTAGCAGCAACAACTGCAACCAAGCGTTTGCGATAACGTGCAATGAGGCTTTTACAGCGTCCTGGAGGAATTTTGGCCCATTCATCTTTGCAGAATTGTCCTAATTCAGTTACATTAGAGGGTTTTCGAGCATGAATGGCCTTTTTAAGATCATACCACAACATCTCAATAGGATTCAGGTCAGACCAGACCATCACACCACCACCACCATATTTTACTGTTGGTATAATGTTCTTTTTATGAAATGCAGTGTTCCTTCTACGCCAGATATACTTGGACACACACCTTCCAAAGAGTTCCACTTTTGTCTCATCGGTCCACAGAATGTTGTCCCAAAAGTCTTGGGGATCATCAAGATGTGTTGTGGAGAAATTGAGACAAGCTTTGATGTTCTTTTTGCTCAGCAGTGGTTTTCTCCTTGGAACTCTGCCATGCAGGCCATTTTTGCCCAGTCTTTTCCTGATGGTGGAGGCATGAACGCTGACCTTAACTGAGGCAAGTGAGGCCTGCAGTTCTTTGGACGTTGTTGTGGGGTCTTTTGTGACCTCTTGGATGAGTCGTCGCTGCGCTCTTGGGGTAATTTTGGGTGGCCGGCCACTCCTGGGAAGGTTCACCACTGTTCCATGTCTTCGCCATTTGTGGATAATGGCTCTCACTGTGGTTCGCTGGATTCCCAAAGCTTTGGAAATGGCTTTATAACCCTTTCCAGACTGATAGATCTCAATTACTTTCTTTCTCAATTGTTCCTGAATTTCTTTGGGTCTCGGCATGATGTGTAGCTTTTAAGGATCTTCTGGTGGACCTTACTGTGTCAAGCAGCTCCTATTTAAGTGATGCCTTGATTGTGAACAGGTGTGGCAATAATCAGGCCTGGGTGTGGCTAGAGAAATTGAACTCAGGTGTGGACAACCACAGTTATAGTATGTTTTAACAAGGGGGGCAAACACTTTTTCACACAGGGCCATGATGGTTTGGATTTTTTTTCACCTTTAATAATAAACACCTTCATTTACAAATTGCATTTTGTGTTTACTTGTGTTGTCCTTGACTATTGTTTAAATTGGTTTGATGTTCCGAAACACTTAAGTGTGACAAACATGCAAAGGAACAGGAAGGGGGCAAACACTTTTTCACACCACTGTATGTTGTTATGAGAATAACAATTGTAATATTAACATTGTCATAAATAAATACACGCACCATAATCTGTTTGCTGTGTGTGTGTGTATATATATATGTTTGTATGTATATGTATGTACATGTATGTGTGTGTATATATATATATGTGTATGTATATGTATATTATATATATATATATATATATATATATATATATATATATATATATATAATGTAACAGATTATTCTCCTTGTAAATAAATGGAACGTTCAATCATGAGAGACCAGTGAATGAAGTAAAAAGAATTATTTATTGAACAAATGATGATATGGTTTCTCTTGAAAATGTCATCAGCAGTTATACTCTAAAAGTGAGCTCACACAGAGGAGATTTGCGCCTATAATAATGTCTAATATTTTAAAAACGAAAGCAGCACAAACGAAACTTTTATCAGCACAAACCAGCACAAACAAAGCTTGAACGATTAAGACTAGTTTGAATAAATTTGGAGCATGTGGGGGGCTGGTGACGTCACCGCACCATAATTAAATGCCTAATATATTAAAAACGAAAGCAGCACAAACGAAAATTTTTACGGCACAAATGAAGCACAAACGATTGCGACTATTTTGGGTAAATTTGGAGCATGTGGGGGGCTGAGTGACCCCAGAATGACTTATAAATATTCTTTTAATATCTCCAAATCCGAAGCAGCACAAATGAAACTTTTTACGGCACAAACCAGCACGAAGCACAAACGATTGAGACTATTTTAAATGAATTTGGAGCATGTGTGGGGCTGGTGACGTCACTGCACCATAATTAAATGCCTAATATATTAAAAACGAAAGCAGCACAAACGAAACTTTTAACAGCACAAACGAAGCACAAACGATTGAGACCATTTCGAGTTAATTTGGAGCATGTGGGGGGCTGGATGACCCCAGAATGACCTTTGAATATTCTTTTAATATCTCCTGAACCGAAGCAGCACAAACGAAAATTTTTACGGCACAAACGAAGCACAAATGATTGAGACTACTTTGCTGACGTTTTGCGTTGGGGGGGCAACTTGACGCAGGTGTGGTTACAGTAGCTTTTTAGGTGCTTATGCACTCTTGACAGAGCAAAGAAAAGACACTCTTTTGTGGAGGAATCCATGTTTGTTTGTTTTTTTCACTTTAAATGTGCTGATGTAGGAAATGACATTATTATAAATTGCAAATTACCACTTACAAGGCACCACGAGTGCGGCATTACTATAGACACACAGTTCGCCTTTTTATGAGGATAGTCAGGACCGCCATCACTGTAATGAAAATAAACCATTTCTACATCATTTGTTGTGTTTTATATACCCTTCTAGGAGCAACGCCACTAATTCTACATCCAGTTTCAGTATTAAATTAATCTTTTGTGGAAAAGTGTATATTCTGGCTTTATTGTGTTTCTTGCCATTAAGTTTTTTGAAGCACAGAGTGATTGTTTTTACTTATTCAAACACAAACAACAGTTTATGGCTTCAATCATTATGTGTTATCATGTTCTACATATTGTTCCAGGTTATTTATACTAGAAAGAAAATGTAAAACTTGACTATTGCACCTTTATCAATCTTCACACCCAGAAATAGGTTTAAAATATAACAAATTTTGTGATCGGCTTTAAGTTTTTTTGATTATGATTAAAATATCTAATGTAGTTTTTTTTTTTTTTTCCCCCTTTCACATTACTGCCTGGAGCATGGTGGTACACTCTCAGGTACTGTCAATCCTATTTAAATCCACTTCCATTCAATCGACTGCCGCACTCCTTTGAAGTGAATCAACCGTAAATTCACATATAAATCCAGATACAGGCTAGCAGAGATAGATAAGCATATCCTGGGAAAGTACGATTGTAAGAGAAAAAAAAACAAACTAAAACTCACTTTATCCTCCTTGCTATTTTAGCAGCTGAGCCAGATAGACAGCTTCCTCATTGTTTTTGTGCATGTCGACAAACTTTCACTATTGAGTCCACACCAGACTGTCACAACAAAATTATGGCATCAGTAATCTTTCCTTCTTACAGGCTTAAGTAGATTATTTAGGTTCAGGTCAACTAAACAACTTGAATCGTTTCTCCAATATAGACAGGCCTTGGCTGTACCAACTGATTTGTTATTATTGCTCTATATTATAGCAAATGTTTCTTTCACAATATATTTTTATTCATACTTTATTCTTCTGCTCATATTGTTCAGGTCTGTGCTGTGGTCATGTCAACATTTCATTATTAATATAGTACTTCAGCACAGGAAAACTCCACCCTGAAGCACATTTTAAATGTGCTACTGTGATGTTTTTACCGATTGCTGTGCTAATTTGTCAGTTGGTGTTGTATTTCCTGTAATTCTGTAAAAAGATAATGGTTGTTCTCTACTGCTCTGGCATTACTGGAGGACAGTGTTATTACTTGAACAGTTACAATGTCATTTAATATATGGAAAAAAATTCAACAAAATTTAAACATACAGTACATCAGGGATAACAATCACATTTTCAATTCTTCCTCACCATTTTCCAGTGATGTTCATCGTCATATTAATATTAAACATAGAAGTATGTTTAACTGTGCAGATGTTGGACTCAAAGTTCCAGAACGCAATGCAACTATATGACTCTGAGTTAAAACAGAGGCTCGGCTTGTCTATGTAGCGATCTACGAGATGCCAAGTGCGACGCATGAAACTTAATGCTTTGGATGCTGAACAGAGTGTACAGATTAGGAGGTAACAGAGCTGGACAGACTAAAGTAAAGTAAAGTGCTGCTGTAACACTCTCTTTGAGTAAAGATAAAGGAAGGCTAAATTCACGATTATGCACAGGACAGCATTGTGGGTAGGAAAATGTTGAGGAAAGTGAAAGTAGGCCAACTTGTCATGGAGTTGTCATTTAAATGTTTGTCTTGCATGTACAGCAGTGTTTTTTGTTTTTGTTTTTTGTCTTTTTTTTTTATTTGCTTTAACTGTCAGAAAATATTTTTTGTTTGTTTTTAAAGTTTTCTTCTTAATCTTGTAGGCACGAGGCAGATGTGCAGCACTTTAAGGTGCTCCAGGACACCAGAGGGCAGTATTATCTATGGACTGAGAAATTCAGCTCGCTAAATGAACTGGTGGACTACTACACACTCAATTCTATTTCCAAACAGAGTTCCATACGTCTCCTTTCTGAGCAGCCGGTGAGTGTTTGGGATTTTATTCCCTGCACATACACAGTAAACAATAGTGAGGATATTATAGACAATGTGAAAAGCTAAATAATGTGACAATTAATAAAGTTTTTTTAATAATGTAAAGAGATAAATCAACGTACTCGAGCAGATAAACAACACTATACTTTGAAAATCAAATTATAATAGAAAGAATAGAGAGAATTTCATTTTTGCTGGACATATCACCATCAATATTAGACACCTGTATCAACAACAACATGAATAAATAAGGAATAAGCTGCAATAGAGTGGGTGGTTATAGGAAAATAATTAACAACAAGCTGTGTGATTTGTGATCAGTGCAGAGTAGAGTCACTGTTACCATCCTGCAGAGATGTTCACAAGTAATAAAATGCAAGTCCAACTCAAGTCTCGAGTCTTTACCTTAGAGTCCAAATCAAGTCTTGAACCTTTACCCTAGAGTTAAAATCAAGTCTCAAGTCTTTATGTCAAGTCCTAAGTCAACAAAATATACATGAGGAGCATCCGTGACCTTTAACTGTATACCAATGATAAAGAACAGTTTTGTTCACAGTAAAGGAAAAAGAAACACAATAGATCAACAGTTGTGTGCAAGTTGCAACAATATATTTAAAAAATAATAATTTTTAAACACTTTGTTTCTGAAAATATTGTTTAAAATGCCACATGAGACATTAAAAAGTCATTTGTTTTGATACTACACATTTTTTATACACATAAAGAAACATTACGGTCCTTAATGTTCATGCCATTAAGGGTAACAATCCCCATTTGGTCTTGATCTTTTTCTAAATGAAAAGATAATAATAATAACAATGAACAATAAAACAATGAAATGCAGAATACCACTGTGATGAGGGATTGGCCAGGCTGTGAGGCATGCTTGAATGAGCTAATCAAGGGGGGAGAGAGAGATAAAGAGCAATTGGAGGCACCAGAGAGAGGAGTGAGAGAAAAAAACACTGGTTCTCCGGTCCCCAGGTACACTGTCATCTGATCCACAGCCAGCTGGGAAACAATCCCCCATGAGGTAGGGCGATGGCACTGGACTTCCTGACGAACGGCTGTGGCTCCTCCACTTTTCAGGTGGATGACAGGAGCACCTCCATCTCCCCAGCAGACTGCAGCAGGTCCTCAGTCCCCAGCGAGCAGTAGCTGCTCCTATGCCTCCCAGCAGAGACTTTCTGTCCTCCCCAGCAACCACTCCAGGAGATCCCTTACCGCTGTGGGAGGATTGTGGCACAGAGGAGGCGAAGGTCCTCCTTCCCAAGATTTGGCACCACTGTAACAAACTTAAACAATGGACAAGGAGGAGACAGGATCCGGATGAATGTAAACACACAAATGTAAAACAAACCATAAAACATGCATGTGTCTCTATCTCTCCCCCCGGTGCTTCCAACTACTCCTTATCTCTCTCTCCTGATGATTAGCTCTTTCAGTGCCACGCATGCATCTTCAGAGCCTGGCCACTCCATCCTCCTCATCACAACCACATTGGGTTCCATTCCTCTCAGCCAAGAACAGGAATCTGAGGCTACAATGGACACAGGTTCACTGAAACTTGACAGTTGACGACTGGAAAAACACCAGAGGCCCCATTTTAGTGAGTCCATGCCCATTGAAGCCTCAGATTTCTGTTCTTGGTCGACAGGAGAGGAATAGAAGTGGAGTCCTATGTGGTCTTCTGCTGTTGTGGCCCATCCACCTCAAGGTTTGATGTTTTTTGTGTTCTGGGGTGCTTTTTTGCTCACCAAAATTTTAAAGAGCTATTATTTGAGTCACTGTAACATTCAATTCAATTCAATTCAATTCAATTTTATTTGTATAGCGCTTTTTACAATAGTCATTGTCTCAAAGCAGCTTTACAGAAATAAAAAACAGGTATAAACAGTCAGAAACAGATAAACAGAGACAAACAGGAACAGATAAACAGAGACAAACAGGTATAAAACAAATGGAATTTATCCCAACTGAGCAAGCCACTGAGTGGCGACGGTGGCAAGGAAAAACTCCCTAAGATGATTTTTGAGGAAGAAACCTTGAGAGGAACCAGACTCAGAAGAGAAACCCATCCTCATCTGGGTAACACAGAATGTGAATGTAACACAGATAATGCGAAAATGAGAAGTATGTATGGCCTTAGGAGCAGCCGTAGTCCCAGCAGAAGATATGGGCTCATCCAGAGGCAGAAAGGATCTGGATCTCCAATATCTCCATAAATTCGTGTGGGGCTCGGCAAAAAGAGAGAGAGGGAGAAAAACGATTATTACGACTGTGAAGTTTTGAGATATAATCTACTCAGGGTAAGCTTGAGTAAACAAATATGTTTTAAGTCTAGACTTAAACACTGAGACTGTGTCTGAGTCCCGAACACTAATAGGAAGACTGTTCCATAACTGTGGGGCTCTATAAGCGAAGGCTCTTCCCCCTGCTGAAGACTTCACTATTCTAGGTAATATCAAATAGCCTGCACCTTTTGATCTGAGTAGGCGTGGTGGATCATATAAAACCAGGAGGTCGCTTAGATATTGTGGTGCAAGACAGTGTAGTGCTTTATAGGTTAATAAAAGTATTTTAAACTTAATGCGAGATTTTACAGGGAGCCAATGCAGTGTGGATAAGATCAGGGTGATGTGATCGTATCTTCTAGTTCTAGAAAGGACTCTAGCAGCTGCATTCTGGACTAACTGGAGTTTATTTAAATTCCTACTGGAACATCCAAACAGTAAGGCATTACAGTAATCTAATCTAGAGGTGACAAATGCATGAACCAGTATTTCTGCATCATGTAGTGACAATATGTTTCTTATCTTAGAAATATTTCTGAGATGAAAGAAAGCTATCCTAGTAATATTATCTACATGAGCATCAAATGATAGGCTGGAGTCAATAATCACTCCGAGGTCTTTAACTGCTGCACATGATGAAAAAGAAAGACCATCCAGAGTTACTGTGTAGTCAGGAAGATTACTTCTAGCTACACGTGGGCCTAATAAAAGTATTTGTTTTATCAGAATTAAGTAGGAGGAAGTTAGTTAACATCCAACGTCTAATGTCCTTTACACAATCCTCAACTTTACTAAGCTTCTGTCTGTCCTCTGGCTTTGCTGACACATACAGCTGTGTATCATCAGCATAACAGTGGAAGCTAATTCCATGTTTACGAATTATTTGTCCTAGGGGTAACATACAGTGCCTTGCGAAAGTATTCGGCCCCCTTGAACTTTTCAACCTTTTGCCACATTTCAGGCTTCAAACATAAAGATATAAATTTTTTATTTTTTGTGAAGAATCACCAACAAGTGGGACACAATTGTGAAGTGGAACGAAATCTATTGGATTTTTGAAACTTTTTTAACTAATAAAAAAATTAAAAGTGGTGCTTGCAAAATTATTCGGCCCCCCTGCGTTAATACTTTGTAGAGCCACCTTTTGCTGCGATTACAGCTGCAAGTCGCTTGGGGTATGTCTCTATCAGTTTTGCACATCGAGAGACTGAAATTCTTGCCCATTCTTCCTTGCAAAACAGCTCGAGCTCAGTGAGGTTGGATAGAGAGCGTTTGTGAACAGCAGTTTTAGCTCTTTCCACAGATTCTCGATTGGATTCAGGTCTGGACTTTGACTTGGCCATTCTAACACCTGGATACGTTTATTTGTGAACCATTCCTTTGTAGATTTTGCTGTATGTTTGGGATCATTGTCTTGTTGGAAGATAAATCTCCGTCCCAGTTTCAGGTCTTTTGCAGACTCCAACAGGTTTTCATCCAGAATGGTCCTATATTTGGCTGCATCCATCTTCCCCTCAATTTTAACCATCTTCCCTGTCCCTGCTGAAGAAAAGCAGGCCCAAACCATGATGCTGCCACCACCATGTTTGACAGTGGGGATGGTGTGTTGAGGGTGATGAGCTGTGTTGCTTTTACGCCAAACATATCATTTTGCATTGTGGGCAAAAAGTTTGATTTTGGTTTCATCTGACCAGAGCACCTTCTTCCACATGTTTGGTGTGTCTCCCAGGTGGCTTGTGGTAAACTTTAGACGAGACTTTTTATGGATATTATTGGGAAATGTCTTTCTTCTTGCCACTCTTCCATAAAGGCCAGATTTGTGCAGTGTACGACTGATTGTTGTCCTATGGACAGACTCTCCCACCTCAGCTGTAGTTCTCTGCAGTTCATCCAGAGTGATCATGGGCCTCTTGGCTGCATCTCTGATCAGTCTTCTCCTTGTCTGAGCTGAAGGTTTAGAGGGACGGCCAGGTCTTGGTAGATTTGCAGTGGTCTGATACTCCTTCCATTTCAAAATGATCGCTTGCACAGTGCTCCTTGGGATGTTTAAAGCTTGGGAAATCTTTTTGTATCCAAATCCGGCTTTAAACTTCTCCACAACAGTATTACGGACCTGCCGGGTCTTCATGATGCTCTCTGCGCTTTCAACAGAACCCTGAGTCTATCACAGAGCAGGTGCATTTATACAGAGACTTGATTACACACAGGTGGATTCTATTTATCACCATCAGTCATTTAGGACAACATTGGATCATTCAGAGATCCTCGCTGAACTTCTGGAGTGAGTTTGCTGCACTGAAAGTAAAGCGGGCCGAATAATTTTGCACGCACCACTTTTCAGTTTTTTATTTGCTAAAAAAGTTTAAAATATCCAATAGATTTCGTTCCACTTCACAATTGTGTCCCACTTGTTGGTGATTCTTCACAAAAAAAGAAAATTTTATATCTTTATGTTTGAAGCCTGAAATGTGGCAAAAGGTTGAAAAGTTCAAGGATATAAAAAAGTTCAAAGATATAAAATTTTCTTTTTTACCTGAAATTTTCTTTCTTAACATTACCTGAAGCTGCTGGCCTGTGTCTACATGATTTTAATTCAGACCCTTTGCTCTTAAAATGTTCTCATCTAAAGGGGTGAATGTAGATGAAAAAGCCTTGAGTGAAGTTATTCTTGACTTGACTGGCAGCATAAAAGAAGAATGTGTTTCAATATGTGTGTGTGTCTGTGTGTGTGTGTGTGTGTGTGTGTGTGTGTGTGTGTGTTTGTGTGTGATCACTTACAGGATAGAAGACAAAAGATCGAAGAAGTGCAGAGCAGACCTCTCCCTCGTCCTGCAGAGCCTCTTCCAACTCCACATGTAACAACACGGACACACATACACAAACACACACACACGCACCGCACACACACACACACACACACACACACACACACACACACACACACACACAACCTATTTCCATAATCATGTCTTGTTATAAAGTAACCATTTGCCTCTATTTTTTTTTTTATATATATTAAACTTTCTGAGTACCTAAACAGTAACCTCTAGAGATGTTTGTGCATGGAAATCACAGGAGATCAGCAGTTAGAGAAATACTCAAACCAGCCAGTCTGCACCAACAATCATGCCACAGTCCAAATCACTGAGATCAGATTTTTTCCCCTATTCTGATGGTTGATATGAACATTACCCAAAGTTGCTGGCCTGTATCAGCATGATTTTATGCATTGCACTGCATTGCAGCCACACAATTGGCTGATTAGATAATTGCATGAATAAGTGGGTGATTGTTTTCTGAAGTGTTTTATTCCTCTTATACCACAGCATTAAAAATACTTACAGCTTTACCTCTGACAGTAACAAAGCACTGACATTAGAGACTCCTTCCATTTCCTCACAGAAATGTAACCATATCAACTATTATACAAGTTTTCAGTTTGTTTATATTGAGTGTCCTCCATAAAAGTTGCTACTGTAGATATAATAATGCATTAAAGAAAATTCAAGCATGAAGATTTAACAAGGATTTAGGGACAGAATCTTAAGACTGTTAGAATTTTATTTGTTGTTATAGCCATATTTACTTCATCACTCCACTGCAAGTTGTTAAAATTATAGCCAAGGTATTTTATTTATTTTATATATTTTAGACTAAACCTGGAATCATTTTATATGACCCAACAACACAGTGCAACATGTTTAGAGAAACTGTAGCAGAACATTTAAACATATCTATTTTAAATGCATATAATCTTTTCCACTTGAATGTATATATGTGTGTGTGTGTTGTCATAGAGCTATTTCACATTTCCCTATACTGTGATAACAAGAATAGTGTGAATCTCAGAACAGTCTTCAATAAGGGTGTAGCTGAACCAATAGAGTGTGATGCTTATCATGTCTCAATGGTCTCTAATTATATTTACACAAAAACTCTTATATTTCAGAACCACTTAAATGCTGCTTCAGATCCCTGGCTGGTTCCTCAGGTACTGTTGCTTTAAATTATTCTAATCCAAAAGGTTTAGTGTAGACAGTGAAGTTATTCTTGACTTGACTGGAAGTGTAAAAGATGAATGTGTTTCAGTATATGTGTGTGTGTGTGTGTGTGTGTGTGTGTGTGGTCACTTACAGGAGAGAAGAACTCCACAGGTAACAGTACACACACCCACACACACACACACACACACACACACACACACACACACACACACACACACACACACACACACACACACACCCTCTCTCTCTCATTTCCAGAAGTATCTCTTGTTAAAGTAACCCTGCAATTAATTCCATTATATAGTTACCATTTGCGTTCAATCTGCGCATTATTAATTATTAATTACATTTACAATTTATTACGCAAGATCTTAGTCTATCATATGTGGAATTCTGATCAACGAATAATAAGCAAATGATTAAATGAAGCCAGAGAACCTGTGTGTTAAGCTATCCAACTAGTTCACTTAGCTAATGTAACTTACTAATGGGTTTGTTGTAATACATACCATATTTCACAGGTTTGGGTAATGTTTGATATATTTTTGGGATATGACAACTCAAATTGCAGACCTGCATGCAAACTAGCACTCAGAAATATGCAAAAAGAGCAGTTTTTTTCCCTCACTTAAAATAACACACAAGCCAATAGACATGTGAATCTGGAATGACTGTTAGTTTTATAGGTGTTTAGAAGTTTCCAATATTAACTGACACTCCTGGAAGCCCCGCCCACTTCCCGCCATCTTTCATTAGTAATTTCTTGTCTCACTTTAAAGATGTGTCCCTGCTTTCTGTTAGGATAAATGAAGAATGTTTTGAGTTCTATCCATCCATCCATTTTCTGTACCACTTATCCTACACAGGGTCACAGGGAGCCTGGATCCTATCTCAGGGAACTCAGGGCATGAGGTGGGGGACACCCTGGATGGGGTGCCAACCCATCACATCACATAGTCGTACAACGACTCGTCAAATCTAACACTGTACAAATAATGTAAATGTTAATGATAAAAAGGCAGTGGTTGCTCATTGGTCAAGATGTTAGACTACTGATTGGAAGATCATGAGTTCAAACCCCAACACTGCCAAGCTGCCATTGTTGGGCCCTTGAGCAAGGTTCTTAACACTCAACTGTTTAGATGTATAAATATAAATCACTCTGGATAAGGGCGTCTGCCAGATGCTCATACAAATTGTCATATCATGATTATTAAACATTAATTATTTTGTTTATTTTATGTAATAGAATAGGTTAACATGCTTTAATGTTCCAAAAACACATTATGTGTCACATAATGAAACACTCTGATTTCTCCAAAGCCCCTCATTCCGAAAATCCCAGAGCGCTCTGATTGGCCAGCGGACCCGTTGCGTTGTGATTGGCTAGAAATCTTAAGTATGTGTTGAAAATTTAACGCCACTTGGGTTAGCTTCAGTAGGTTAGCTTCGGTAAGTTTTTATTTTGTAACTCTCTGTAACTAACCTTGGAGATACAATGTAAATTCTAACGCCTGCTGGAAGGCCTAACTATGATATGTACACAGCTTCTGTGTGTACATAGGTACTCGTGCAATATATCTTTGGAAAGCTAAGATTCCCGTGATTCGATTGACATAAACCATTTCAAGATACAATCACTACAGCAGCTACAATAAATGTCTCTGTCAGACCAACAACATACAAACACTGAGGCAACTTTGCAAACTGTAGCTAGCACGTTAGCAGAGGTCTACAACTGAACCCTGGGCCACAACACACAAACTCTGCATTTGAGCAGTCAATAGCAAGTACTTCATAAAATTATCAAACATACATGTTCTGATTCAAAAGCACGATATTGTCTGAGAAATGTTGGAATCGCCCCACTTTTCAGGAGTAGTCTTTGTGTGTAGCCTGCCTTGTTCTCGCCCAGATTAAGGAAGCTGTCCTCTGTAACAAATGTGCTGTGCACAAGCAAGTGTTTGGCTTGTACTGCTCGGGAACAGCGTTATAAATAAACGGTAACCACTGATTCCAAATTTCATCAGTTTTTGAAAGGCTAAACAAAGGGGTTTTGCTTTCGCACCGAAACACACAGCGTCTCCACGACATGGCGCCTGAATTCACCGAAGTCTCGCCTTATTTCTTCGTGGCTGACTTTTGGTAGGATTATGCTGATCTGCAGGTCTGGAGCAATGTTCTCTGTTAGATAAAATAATTCCCTTTTGGGAGACTATGAGCTTTGTGACTTTGCAGATCTTATACATGCACAAACAGATACACATTACAAACCCAAACAACAGGAAAACATTAAAAATCTGGATATGACACCTATTATGATCATTAGAAAGTGATAAAATGGTGACATTATGTCCTATCTTGATGCTCCCTTACCTCAAATTGTTGTATACCATCTCCTTTTTTTTCTTTATTATTGGTCTTTTTTGTTTTGTTTTGTTTTTCCTAGATGTTGTGCCCTCTTGTTGGTCCATCTAACATGTGAACATGAAACCCCGTCCCCCGTTACACAATAAAAATAATAATAATACTAACACTACTATTACTACTGCTACTGCTACTACTAAGGGGAAGAAGAAGAATTAAAGAGTAATTAAATTTTCTCTTCTGCATGTAAACCTTTTTAGCATTTACATCTGAACTAAAATATTTTCCCTCCAAGCACCTGGTGGTTACAGTGAAAACCCAGATGATATGGGAAGGAATCCAATTTGTATATCATGCATATTCGTAGATCCGGTCATGCCTTATAAGGGTCAAAGTGTAGAGATTAGTGATTTACCTATGCCATTTTTAGCAGTTGGATTATATCATTATCATTCGTTATTTACATATTATTTCATTTATTTATTTATAAATATTTATATATTGTTTTCATGTTTACACAAAAACACTTGTATTTCTCCTGATGTCAGATATCTCCTGCAGATTCTAAGTTGGCTGCTCTTAAATCTTCTGTAAGTTTTAGTTTAGATAAATGTTGTTTGAGTGAAGTTATCAGGATGTTCCTATCAGTTTATGTTTGTGTGTGTGTGTGTGTGTGTGTGTGTGCGGTCACTACTGAAGGAGAGAAGACATCAGAGTGAGAGACCATCAGGGCCACCGGGCCCACCTCCTCGTCCTGCAGAGACGCTTCCACCTCCACAGGTGACAATATACACACACACACACACACACACACACACACAAATGGGCTAGTTATTTTAAACCACAGGAGGATATGGGGGTGATTTGCATATAAATCAATAACAAAATTAATCAAATTATATATATATGTGTGTGTGTGTGTGTGTGTGTGTGTGTTTAGATAATTTAGATAATGTATTATATGATATTTGTGCAGGCATCAATGCTGAAGGTTAAGGCACTGTATGACTTCATAGCCGAGGAGCAGGACGAGCTGAACTTCAGGGCTGGCGATATTATAGAAGTTGTGGACCAACCAGAATCCTTCTGGTGGGTGGGTCAGCTACGAGGGAAAACGGGACTCTTTCCCACCAACTACATCACTCCTTTATGAGTGAATACAGTCAGACTCATATGTGTGGCTATTTGTGTTTATTTAATTTATCCCAGGTGTCTTTCTTGAATGTTACTTTTACGCAAAATTCAGAGATTTTGTGTTAGTTGTCCTGCCTTCCAAATAAAATTTCATCATTTTAGACATTCTTATAACCGCAATGTTTCAGAGAATAACACAGCTGACACGTACACACTCGATGACTGTACTGCAACTGTCATTTATTCCTGTTGTCATGTCCCACCTTTATTGATTAACTTTTGAGTGATGTACTCCAATAAAACACAAATAATAGTATTGATTAATCTTTATTTAATTAATATTTCAAACTGAAAAACTTAAAACTTATAATGAAGATCAATATAAAATCCAATAATGTAAACACCTTAATCACACTATTAACGTTGTGTGGGAGTTTTCACGGCATTTTGCGACAGGACATATACTCACATGGCAGTGTACTGTATATGTAACCATTTGACGGCAAAAAGAGAGCACGGCTGCGTCCAAAACCACGTACTTACCTCATATATAGTAAGTGAAATACGCATATTTTGGCTACTATATAGTATGCGCTTTCAGACACAGCCCATGGCTTCAAGCAGTCATCTATTTGCACGTATAGCATGACAAATAATTATCTGCACTTGAAGCATTCATGAAATTAAAACTGAAACACCCAAAACTGTATCCGGTACCTTAACGAAGACAAACTGTATTTTGATACTTGAAATTCTGGAAGGAACGTTGGACGGCGTGGCGCGGTGACGTAATGACGTGTGCCATTAATCGATTTATATCCTATAACACGTAAAACAGGAACATGAAAGGAATATTCTAAAAGCAACTCATGTAAACACCTTAATCACAGTATTGTCTTATTCAGTATAAGGTCAGTAATTAGATTACTGCTGTCCATGTAAACATGGTCATTGTTTCTATAGTGACAACTCGTACATAGAGACTTGTATGGCCGAGGCGCCACATACTGTAATCTAAGACTAATAATGAAGGGATAAAAAAACTGTTTTTGTTTAACAACGTAAAACTTATAATCGATGTCGTGACTATTTTGTTAGAAGACATCTATTTAGCACTCATGGAAGCCGCCGTTCTGGATTCCTGTAAAACGACAAGCAGTGTTTTTGAGACTGAGAGAGCGACAGAGAGAGCAGCAGAGAAAGATATTGGTGAGGGAACAATTTTTTGTCACCGCTATAACATACTGTAAGTGTTAACAGGAACTAACTTCTCTCTCGTGCCTTCCACAACATCAAATCTATCTATAAAACGTTAAAATGCACGACGTCTTTCGTTAATAACATTGTACATTGTAATTGTTAGCAAATTGCTGTGATAAAAGCAGAATAACACACTGCAGGCCGTGCAGTTTTATGGAAATAATCCAAACAGTTGATGTGGCCAGTAAGCAAAGTGCCATTACCAACCCGAGGTAGATTATTTTATATATATACATGTGGTTGAGATACGCCCATCAGCCATAACATTGAAAGCACCTGCCTAATATTGTGTAGGTCCACCTTGTGCCGCCAAAACAGCTCTGACCCATCGAGGCATGGACTCCAAAAGACGACAAGCTTTGCTGTGGTATCTGGCACCGAGACGTTACAGCAGATCCTTTAAATCTTGTAAATAGTGATGTGGGGCCTCCATTGATCGGACTTATTTGTTGAGCACACAGATGCTCGATTGGATTGTGATAGTCAACACCTTGAACTCAGTGTGCAATATCCTGCCGAAAGTCTACGCTTGCCCATTTTTCCTGCTTCCATCTTCCATCAATTTCAAGAACTGACTGTTAACTTACTGCCTAATATATCTCACCCCTTGACAGGTGCCTAGTCATGAGATAATCAATGTACTTCTCCTGTCAGTGGTTTTACTGTTATGTCTGATTGGTGTACATACAAAAGAGAAACGTATTTCAGCTCAGGAATCTCCCTCCTCCTTTCTCCTCAAAACCTGTGTGTGTGTGTGTGTGTGTGTGTGTGTGTATGTATATATATATATATATATATTGTGTATATATATATATATATATATATATATATATATATATGTATATATATATATATATATATATATATATATATGTATATGTGTGTGTGTGTGTGTGTGTGTGTGTGTGTGTGTGTGTGTGTGTGTGTGTGTGTGTGTATACATATTTCTGGTTAAAGATGAAGGGATTTTGATTGACCAATCAGTGTGGAATGTTTGGCGTGTTCATTAATCCACTCCCACTTGTGCGCTCACCTTTGGCGCGTGAACAAAGGTGAGCTCCACTACGCTACTTTCGCGCTCGTGAGATCTTGTGAGTTAAAGTTAGTGTCAAGAAAAGAGAAGAGAGGAGAAGAGAAGAGAAGGTCTCCGGTTTATGAGAGACCGAGAGCAGCCATGGCTGAGTCCCAGCTAGAGTGCATGGAAGACGGCCGGATTGGTGAGAACATCCCCGACTCCAGGCCGGAGTTTTATTACAGCGAGACGCATCGCGTGGCGCTCGAGGAACTGCTGAGGAACGGAGACGGTGCGTTCAAGACGTGCCTGGATAAGGACAACGCCAAGAACTTCCTGTCGGCGAGCGAGATCCAAGTGATCCGCAGCACTGTCGAAACATACAGCAGTCACGATGACAGCGGAGCAGCAACGGCTCGAAAGCATGCAGACGACTCGACATCTTTACGCTCCACCTACTGGCCTGAGATGTCCGACACCGAAGTGCCGCTGCTGGACATCGGCTGGCCGAACAGCGGCTTCTTTAAAGGGGTCACGCGTGGAATGGTGTACACACACCCGCCCAAAGACAATGGGCCCCACATTAAAGAAGTTGTGCGTAGGCTGATCCAAGAAGCACACAAGGTTTGTTAAAACAAGAATTGTTTTCAAAACGAAACAAAATAGAACACACAGAATGCATAATACTATACAGTACACTCAACTCTTACAGTGTACACCAATGCTTCTCAAAGTGGGCTGATGCAAAGCATTACATGGGGAGTGTTTGAATTTTATTACAATTTTTTCAGTGGTATAAATCACAAAACATCAAACATATTTTATTGATTTGTATTTTACATACAAACCATTCAAAAATGTAGGCACGCTATTTAAACAGTAATACTTTGGATTTTGGAAGCCAGAGAGCTTTTCGTTTATCAAAAATTGTCATTATATTTCACTTATCATTGTTTAGGCGTAATGGTGGGTTGTGGTTTTCAGCACTGTAACGAAATTAGAAAATCACATTCCCTCTGGATTTGCTTCACAGATTCCTAGATTTCCCTTGATCATACTTTGAGAACCACAGCTATAAACTGGATCTAATGTGTTCGGTCAGGGGAGACTTCAGGGATAAAAAGCTCTGTGGCTCTAATAAATAAACAGACAAGTATTGGCCATAAATACATCTGTGCTGAGAGGAATTGATTTTAAAGTTAAAGAGATCTGTCTATATAAAGTGCTTAAGAAACCTTGGTGTACATTATACGTCTATAGATTATCTCGTACCTGGATTTTGGTTGTGGTGCCAGTTATAGCTGTAGTTTTTAGTATATCAGCTCAGTATTAATGGAACACTCATCTGACAAACTCGTCATCCTGATCTCATGCGAAGTGTATGTGTTGAAAGTGGCTCATATAGTTTCATATAAATCAAAGACCTATCTTTTTTTTGCCAAAGTTGTTGATCTTTGCAAAGCTATCACCTAAATTGTTCAATAAAAATCTTACTTTCTGCTGTAACAACCAAAACCAGCAAATGTAAGACCAACAAATATAAAACCAGCAAGGTGCTGCTGCACATGCACCATCATTCAGAGACACTTTAGCCAGACTTGAATAATATTTTTATTTGCGTTATGAGCTTATAGCTTAAATGTTTGCCAACAACTTGGTGCATTTTTGTCCATGTGTTTCATCAAAACTGATCCTGATCTACTTTCAGGAGAAGATAAGTACCATGGAAATCTAAAATCATCTGCTTTCACAGGAATTCTTATATTTGATTATTTACTTTAGTCTGTATTTATAAATTTAACTAGCTAGCTAGCTGCTTGTACATCATTACATTTCATTAGCTGCCATGCTTTTTTAAACTAGCACATTTGAGCTATTACTTGTCTGAATTCTGGACGAGCTAGCAAATGCCTTTGGCATTGCTTACGAAGAGTCACTGCCATCAGATATTGTATGTGTTGTATGTTTTATATATAGATATACAGTCCTGTCCGAAGCTATTGAAACAACAAAGTCAATTAATTTGTTTGTGCTAAAGTCTAAAAAAAAACACTGGGTTAAAAACAACCCAAATTGGGTTATTTGTAGCCCAACATCTGGGTAAATATAGGACATAGCACATTTTGGGGTAATAGTTGGGTTGTTAATTTTAACCCCGCAAATGGGTTTTCAACCCAAATACATGGTTTCATTCATACAAAAATGCTGAGTTAATTTGAATTCATAAATGGGTTCATAATTTCAGGGTTATTTTTACCCTTTGAAAATGTCAAATATACTACATTATAAACAAATATATCAACAAGGTATCTGTTTTATTTATACACAAGAAGGTATTGAGAATGTATTGCTAAGCTGCTAAAGTGGTGTTTATTTAAAGTCGTTGAATTAAATTACTCAAATAAGTCGCATATTTAAGATGAAAACATCAGATGTTGATCAAAGGAGACGTTCAAAAGATCAAAAAAACCGAGTAACCAATTATGGTCCAGTATGCATTACAAACAAAATAAGCCAAAGCTAATGAAGATAGCTGTGTTTTTAATGTCATGTAAACTGGACTGTTATCGCAAATTTTTGCTTTTTCTAGTGTACAGTAATGGTTGTATGGATAAATATATTGATATGAAACTTGGTTCTCCAAATAAATCTAAAAGTCTATCCGTGTGAAAACTTCTACCGCCACCTGAGGCGAATTCAAACAGTCTGCACTGAGTTGATTTGATCCAAGGCGCTAGGCTGACGCATCGGGGTGGGGGAGAGATGCATTGATTCAACTGTCAGTAAAAATTACTCAGCCACTAACCCAGTGGTTGGGTTGCACAAAACTAGCCAAAAATACCAAAGACTGAGAAAATAACCCAATTAAATGACCCAAATGGCTCAACCTAGCATTTTGGTAGAAAAAATAACCCAGCATTTTTTAGTGTATACACTAATGACATTTAAGTTTGAGATCAAAAGATGGATATGAGACGAGCATACAGGGCTTCAGCTTTTGTTTCTTGGTATTTACATCTAGATGTGTTAAACAACATAAAACGTAGAACTTTTTGTATCAGACTACCCAAATTTTAGGCAAGTAAAAATAACACGTAATATCTGATTGTATATCCCTTGCTTGCAATAATTGCATCAAGCTTGCAACTCACTGACATCACCAAATTCTTGGTTTCTTCCTTTATGGTGCTTTTCAAGGCTTTTTTGGATGAGAGGGGTTTGGGAAGATTTTCTCCTCTTCAGGATGTGATATTCTTCTCTATTGGATTAAGTTCTGGTGATTGACTTGTCCAGTCTAAAACCTTCCATGTTTTCCACTCTATGAAGTCCATTGTTGAGTTGACGGTGTGTTTTGGATCATTGTCATACTGCATGATAAAATCCCTCCTTATTAATTTGGATGTATTTCTCTGTAAATCGATAGACAAAATGTTCCTGTAAACTTATGAATTCATTCAGCTGCAACCATCATGAGTTACATCAATTAAGATTAATTAATGAGTCTAGAAGCAGTCATGTAAGCCCAAGCCATGACACTACCTTCACCATGTTTCACAGATAAGCATGTATGTTTTAGATCATGAGCAGATCTTTTCTTTCTCCACACTTTGGCTTTTCCCTCACTTTGGTTGAAGTTGATCTTGGTTCCAGAACTTTTGTGGCTCATCTCTGTATTTCTTTGCAAATTCCAATCTGGCGTTCTGATTTTTACTGCTGAGTGGGTTGCATGATGTGGTTTGTCTTCTATATTTCTGCTCTCAAAGCCTTCTTCAAACAGACAATTGTGAGGCCCTGTGGTGGTTGTTGGTGATGTCACTGTCTGTTGTTTTTTTGTTTTTCTTTACAACTCTCATTGTTTCTGTCATTGGCTGGTGTTGTTTTCCTTGACCGACCCATTCGGTGTCTGTTGCTCAGTATGCCAGTGGTTTCTTTCTTATTCAGGACATTTCAAATTGCTTTACTGGCTATGTCCAATGTTTGTGCAATGGCTCTGGTTGATCTTCCCTCTTTTTTCAGGTTCAAAATGGCTTGCTTGTCTCCCATAGACAGCTTTCTAGTCTTAATGTTGGCATATCCTTTTTAAAAAATAAATGCTGTTTTCATAGGTGAAACAGAAGGCTAAAACCAAGAGCAAATGTTCAGAGCATATTTATTGGTTAAACAAACAATCTAAGAGGATACAAATGGGTAACAAGGAACACCTGTCAGTGACATGTTCCAGTATTTCTGCTCACCCACAAATTGAGTGGTCTAATACAAAATGTATTATGTTCTATGCCATTTAACACATCTACATATAAATACCAGGAAATAAGAGCTGAAATTCTAAACTGTCTTCTCATAATCATCTTTTCTTGATCAATCCCAATTGTAGTCTACAGTAAAAAAAAAAAAAAAAGAAAAAATAAAGAAAAGAAAAAAATTGGCCTTGCCATTACAATATTTTTGGGGGGAAATGTAAAAGTAAGTTAAATTTTTACTAAAATTCAGAGGCACTGGAGTATAACAAAAAAAAATGCCACTCAGTCGTGGCTGATGTTATAAAAGTCTGCCTTACATTAGCTTTACTGGAAAAGCCAAGAGAGAAAAGCACTTTTGCTTCCTCGTTCTGATGCACTGAATTGTCTAAAGGGTGTGGTTGATTTGTGACTAGAACCCTTGAACAACGCCCTTAACCAGCTGCTCATTAGGGTTGTTACGGTGTCAGTGTACTTGAACTAAATCATACTACAGCTACCTCCATTTCTTGGTTCAATGAGCTCGACTGCACTGAAAACGCTTTGCCTGTGTAATCTGGTACTGTTTTAAACATGCTGTATTGTTTTCTCTGCTGCAACTCTTTGCATGTTTGTAAGTTTTTCATGCACAACGGCTATCAAACACATAGAAGAACAGGACACTCCTGTGACTAAACGAAGGAGCTGTCTGTTTTACAGTTATGTGCGTAAACTTCACTTCGCAGCCACTCTTTTTCCGCTTAAAACAAGAACATGATAATATTAGAGATTTTGTGGAAAAGTCATTCTCAGAATGATCTGTTTGTTTTGTTTTTTGTTATATGTATATACAGGTAAGCGTAAAGAGGCTTTTGTACAATTTTGTAATAAACTACTTAGTAGGGTAGTTTTGGTTGTAATTGTAGTCGCAGTCTTGTAGCTGCTTTCCATGTAAGTGGACTTCATTTATGTGGACATGAACTGACTTGACAGTTTGTGCTTTAGGGCATTTTTCTGTCTGACAGCCCTACCATGGAAAAAAACAGGTCCATCAAGAAGCAGTGTAAGATGTAGTGCAAGTTTTAGTCAGCAAAGAGGAATGTCAGTTCCATTAAATTTAAAGCATGTGTGTGGTGTGTTGATGTCACTGAACAACACAAACCATATCAAAGTACATTCACATTTAAATATCCGCTTTAATAATAGGCTTTTATGATATAGTGATATTGTACTTGATGATACTTCAAACAGGATTTTAATTCACGAAATAGAACACTGGTGTATTGCTGCTAGCAGTTCGTTAGCAAACTATATATATATATATATATATATATATATATATATATATATATATATATATATATATATATATATATATATATATATATATATATATATACATAAAATACCATATCTCACAAAAGTGAGGACACCCCTCACAGTTTTGTAACTATTTGATTATATCTTTTCGTGTGACAACACTGAAGAAATGACACTTTGCTATTATTTAAAAAAATGTGAGGGTATCGTGATACACAGCAATACGATATTTCATGTGATAACACACCCTAGTTAGAACCTGTGATAAATGGCAGATTTTTGTTGTGTGAAAGATAGTAGCATGGGTAGATCGTAAGTTTGGGTTGTCCTTGATAACACAATTCATACTCATATATCAGTTTGGGAGCTGAATCATGAGTCATTCTAAGTGATTCTGAATCATTCTGCTGCTGTGGCTCATGTAAACTTTAACACCCATGAATAAGGAAGCGTTATTACCTAGATATTATTTACATATAGACAACAGATTTAAAACTTAGAATTATTTAATTGATCTGAAGTATAACTTACAAATGAATCGAAAAGTTTGCCCTTTGGATATAGGGTCCCATCTTCGGAATGTATAGAGATAGGGTACGATGAACAAAATGCAATAATGCAACTTTTCTGCAGCTGACTGACTTTAAGTCAGAGCCTTGTGATGGTGCCGAAATTAACTCATTCTTTGGGGGCTGCTAATCGAAAGGCTAAACAGACACAAGTAGAAAGTGTAGCTCATGATGCAGGTATGTGAGTTGTCATCATCTGTTTTGGAGTGATTGAAACTAGGCCTTTCGTGATAGATAATTTGCCGGTTTATCCAAAAAAGTGTGAGCGCCATCAATGCCATCACTGTCAGAAACTTAGAATTTGTGTATACAATGACATTGCATTGGATGACTAGCAAAACAATAAAGTAAAAGTGTAAAAGTTTGTATTCAAAGTCAAAGAGCAAACACACTAGAATATTTTTTAATGTAAAGAAAAAACAGTATCTCAATTGTGTGTATATCTTCAAAATTCTACTGATGTTTACATTAATTCACTTACATAATACTTCATTTTAGTTTTCAAATAATGCCCTGGCTGAGGGAAGGAGGTTCTCACCCGAGATTTGACCATCGTCCCTTTGATGCGGTGAAGTTGTTCTGTCCCCTTAGCAGAAAAACACCCCCAAAGCATAATGTTTGTGGAAATGTTTGATGGTTGGGATGGTGTTCTTGGGGTCGTAGGCAGCATTCCTCCTCCTCCAAACACGGCGAGTTGAGTTGATGCCAAAGAGCTCTATTTTGGTCTCATCTGACCACCAGAGGAAAACTGGCTGAAAGTCTTGTGGTCTCTGTAGCCTCAGATTCCTGTTTTTGGTTCACAGGAGTGAAATTCTGTGTGGTCTTCTGCTGTTGTAGCCCATGCACCTCAAGGTTCGATGTTGTGTGTTCTGAGATGCTTTTCTGCTCACCATTGTTGTAAACAGTATGATAATAGTTAGCCTTCCTGTCCGCTCGAGCCAGTCTGTCTATTCTCCTCTGAGCTCTCTTATCAATTTGTCTATCTAAGCTTACATTTATCTAAATATATTCAGATCTGTAATATGCAACTGTAAAGATCTGTGTTTTCTTAGTGAATCATTTTAAAGGAGTACATTGAGAGGTAAATGCACATTATGATAGGGTAACATAATCATACTCAGCAGTTATGGCATACACAACAGTTCTACCTACCTTGTTCAGTCAGACATCAATTTCAATCTTATTGGCTTTAGTCGGTTTACAATTAAGGTGTTTACATTAATGTTGTTTTTTTTATTCAAATTGAGTATGACTTTAGTCAAGAATTCTATTTTCAAGACCAAGACTATAAAAAGATTGAGTCAAAACTGAGTAAAGGGGTTCGACCCAACATCAAGTCAAGTCCAAATGAAAGCATGACTGAGTCAAGATCAGATCCAAAAAACATTGAATCCTATTAGAGGCCAAGAAAATGAAACGACAACACAAACGTTATTATTTGGTCAAGACCAAGAACATATCTAGTGAGTCTGACTGAATGTCCAAGTCCAAGTCAATACAAAAAAAGTTTGAGATCAGACTAAAGTCTAAGACCGGACAGACGCTCTACAGCCCTACAATTGAAGCATCTGCCAAATAATTAATGGATAATTAGGCAGCATATAAAGACAGCATTTAACCACTGTGCTTTTACTGTGTGTCCAAGATTAAAGGGAACCCCTGTTCAAATGAGAAGTAATAACAGGTACTTGTTGCACAGACATTCCAGAACATTAATCATGACTATAAACAGATCTGACAGTATGACATAATTCTTAAATTAATAGATATTTCTGTGGTGTAAGAGGAACAAAACACTTTGAGATGTGCTGTTATTGGAATTTAGAGGTTGGCCACAAAGCACAACCCTTTCACAGATTACTTTTCCATAACAGCACACCCTGTTGTTTTAAATTCCCTACTTAACTGCAGCCTTTGTCAAGGTTTTGCTTTCTTTTTGAGTGGCCCTTATGTACTTCTTAATGTGCAGGTGCGTTTCGCAACACTAGACCTTCAGGTAAAAGATTACCCTATCAGATCAGCCTTATCACATTTCATCAGACTTGCTTTGCTTTCTGTTTGAAAGGTCATGAATACTTCACTGTGAATGAGTGTTGGGTGGCTCATCATTCCACCACGCAAAATAACTCTTAAACTTTTACTTAAGCAGGAACCACATTTAACCAACATACTAGGATATCCACAGATAATAATCATTTAAAAAAAAGAAATTACCAGCCTATAGATTCTACTTGGCTTCTGGCTAGTTTTTCAACCAGAAGGCATGCAAACCTTTACACTCATTTCTCTATTCTAGTAGTTTCATTCATTCATTAATTCATGCAGGTGGTTTTATTACAGGAAACATAATGACAAAAACATCCATCCATCCATTTTCTATACCACTTATCCTACACATGGTTGCAAGGGTGCCTGGAGCCTATCCCAGGGGACTTGGGGCACTAGCTGGGGGACACCTTGGATGGGGTGCCAACCCATCGTAGAGCACATTCACTTACCCATTCACATACTACAGACAATATAGAGATGCCAATCAGCCTACAATGCATGTGTTTGGACTGGGGGAGGAAACCAGAGTACCCGGAGGAAACCCCTGAAGCACATGGAGAACATGTAAACTCCGCATACACAGGGCGTATGTAGGAGACATGTGACTTGGTCATGTGATTTGCTGGGGTTGATGGTTAGTGTAGATGTAGATTCTTGACATTCATTCCTTCATCTTCATTCGTTTAGCAGTTTCCCAAGTCAAACAATATATTACTTGCATTTCTGTAGTATTCTACTGAAAATGTAGAGTTGTAAGCACTATCATAATGAGGTGTATGATTTTTTTTTCATTTATTTTTTTTACCATTTCACCGTCAGCTGCCAACAGTTTTACAATTCTGTGGTAGTAGAGTCATGTGTTCCATTATCCTGTTTTGCAAAACTTTATGGTGGACATTTATGGTTATAATACCAGCTGTTGCAGTTTCATCAGGTGTTAAGTGGGGATTTTGATCAGTTTTATGTTTTCTTGGCTAACTAATGGGCTAAAAAAGTACTTACAATACTTACTACTGTGCATTTCCTGGATGGTCTATTTAATTCCATTAACTGTGAAGTTTAGGGTTTTTTTATTGCATACATGTATTTCACAGGTTGTCGCTATTGTGATGGACCTTCTCACAGATCTTCAGATCCTACAAGATCTGCTGGATGCAGCTTCCAGGCGTAGCGTTTCTGTCTACATTATACTGGACAGTAAGGGAGTGCCACAGTTCATCGACATGTGCAGAAGACTCCAGGTCAGCCCTCACCATATCCAGGTGAGCAGAATACACACAGAAGAGCATCTTTTAATCTGAAATTCCAATATTTAATCCTAACGTAGTGTTAACGTAACGTAGTGGTGTCGCTTATGAGTGAACACCTGAATCTGATTCAGTATGTTATATATAAATTATAGAACACTTGGAGTCATGCTGTTTTAGGAAAATAATCACCGATGGGATGACTTGATGAAGCAGAGTTATTGTTACCACCTCAATGTGGATCCTTTTTCCTGTAAGAGCAAATTAATTTAAAAAGTAAACCACTCTGCCTTTACAGAATATCCGTACCCGCATGCTGAGAGGTGTAGGACTTGACCTGTCCTTTGGGAGGGTCCCTGGGAGTTTGAGCAACAAATACATGCTTATAGATGGAGAAAAAGTGATGTTCGGATCTTACAGGTGAGTGAACTGGTTCTGGTCCATACAAACAGAACCCAACTCTCTGCTTGGCTAGGAATCAGTCCACCAAACCAAAAATATCCAGCCAACTGTGAAGTTATGATCAGATGAGGGCTTAAGGACACAAGCTGTGCATGGAAATGTCTCCAAATAATTGTCTACCTGAAAGGTGAAGCAACAAGGCGGTTGTCCCATGATGTTCTGTTCTGACTGAATAGAAGGGTCTGACAAATTGTGCAGTGATACAGCTGGACCATAGTCAGTTACTTTACACCTGAAAGAAGTGCACTAATATGGTAGATTTTTACCATATTGTTGGTTGACAACATTCCCCAGGAGTCAGCCACCCAACACAAGGGCTTGTTTATTTACACCAATGCTGAGTTTCGCAAATTTTGGTTTATATTTACTGGAACACTGGGTGTGGCTAAACGTGGTGTGGGTTCTCATTATTTTTGAGGTTAATAATATTAATACATGTAAAACCATCAAATTTTTCCACGTTCACCCTAAAGCATATTATTCAGTAAACATTGTTAATCATTCATTCATGAAAAAACAAGAAATGTAATAATGTAATGTAAACAAGAAAATCCATTTCCAATTTCATGATTTTAATGTAAGAATGAACTATTTATATGTGAAACGACCATATTGCTTTTTCAGATTTGGTAAGTGATGGGAATGAGCAAATGTGTCATTTTATTTGACAGTATTAAGTCAAACATGTCTTACCATTAATCAATCACACACACACACACACAAAGAGAGAGAGAAAGACATTAATTTCATAAAATGAAAAGTAAATATCTATCCTAAACCAGGGGTGGGCAATCTTGTCCACTGCTGGTGTGGGTGCAGGTTTTCATTCCAACCAAGCAGGAGGCACACTTGATTCCACCAGTTTAATCAGTTGATCTTGGCTTTCAATAGATTCAGGTGTAGCTTCTGATTGGTTGGAATGAAAACCTGCACCCACACCGGCCCTTTCCAGATAAGATTGCCCACCCCTGCCCTAAAGGGTAGAAATTCTGTATCACAGGAGTTTTCAATCTTATCCACACTGAACTAGTCTGGCTCCAGGTTTTCATTCCAGCCAAGTTGGAGCCACACCTGATTCCACTTGTTTAATCACTTTAGCTTGGTCGCCAATCAACTATCAAATGTGCCTCCTATTAGACTGGAATGAAACTGGCCCTTTGCAGAGATGACTGAGGATTCCTGCAGTAGCATTTACATATTAAATAAATGTCTAAGTACCACAAGATGTCCTGAAATAAATATGCATGTAGCATGCACAACTCTCTCCTGGAAATAGAAATTTAGAAAGAATCTATTATAACAATCTATATGGTTTATTTAAATGGTTTTGCTCATTCACAATAGTAATTAATTCAGATCGTGAATTATTAGTAGTTAATTAGTAGTTAGTAGTTAATTCTTAAAATGTCCTGTTTGGTGTTGCACGTGTTATTGGTAATGTGTAGAAATACATTTCCAGGCTGAACACCAACTGCTTTTCCTGCTTTGAATCTACTTGGAAATCAACTAATTATAAAAAAAAAAAAAAAGAAACATCCCTTTTTCAGGAGACTGTCTTTTAAAGATAATTTTGTAAAATTGAAAAAAGCTTTACAGATACAAAAGCTTTATTGGAAAGGGGTTAAACAACGTTTTTCATTCTTGTTCAATGAATTCTAAACAATTATTGCACATGCACCTGTGGAACAGTCCTTAAGACACTAACAGTTTATAGGTGGTAGGCAAATAAGGTCACAGTTACAATAACTTAGGACACTAAAGAAACCTTTCTACTGAAAAACAGCAGAAGAAAGATGCCTAGGGTTTCTGCTCGCCTGCGTGAACATGCAGTAGGCTTGCTGCAGGCATGAGAACTGCTGATGTGGCCAGAGTAATAAACTGCAATGTCTGTAACTTAAGATGCCTAAGACAGTACTACAGGGAGACAGGAAGGACTCATTGTCCTTGCAGTGGAAAATTACATGTAAACATATGTTGTCGTGTACCCCCCCACGTGGTCGAGAACTTGAAAAAGCCTTGGAGGAGGAGTAGCGTTACATCTCACAGCAAGAACTGACAAATCTGGTGCAGTCCATGAGGACGAGATACACTGTAGTAGTTAAAGCAGCTGGAGGCCGCCAGATACTGACTGTTACTTTTGATATTGACCCACCACCCCACCCCCTTTGTTCAGGGACTCTTTATTCCATTTCTGTTCATCAATTGTCTGTGAAACTTGTTCAGATTTTTGCTGGGTTAGCTGCTGTAAATAAAATAACTTGATTTGCAGACATTCCACACCATTATATGTAATCATTGACAAATTGCTGTGGCATAATAGGAATAAAACAGATGTTGTAGGTAAATAATTCACTTTGTTGTCTAATAGTGGGTGCTTTGTATCAGGCCATAGCAAACCACACCATCACTGATTCTATTACAATGTACTGTTACAGAATTAAAACAATGCAATGGGGCACGTTCTATGCAATGGGCCACTTATTACTAAGTCTTTTCTGTCTCTTGTATTGTCCAGCTTCTCATGGAGTTCATCACGTATGGACAGAAACATAATCACCATTATGTCAGGACAAATTGTCGACTCCTTCGACCGGGACTTTAGGGAGCTTTATGCCATCTCACGAGAGCTCAACCTCTTCAAGGAGTTCAGCATCAGTAAACCTACTACAGCAGCATCAACCCGGGTGACTGTACCAACACGGCCCGCGCTGCCAGCCACCTCCCGCTTCCAAGTGAGTCTAGGAGACAAGGGGACTCTGAAAGTGCCCGCCCACAAATACCACAACCCCAAATACTTGCTAGCACTTGGCAACCTTCCTGATGACATCAGCTCTCCACATGATCTAATCAATAAAATGGTAGAATCTAATCAAAAGTATGCAGCAGAGGGGAATCCAGTGGAAGAAGACAATGAGATGCTGCAAGAGCAGACCCCACCCTCGTCTCTGAAGGGCAATAAAAGTATCAAATTGTCATGTATACCTTCAAAAAGGAAAAGATTTACTTTCCTGCGAAAATCTAAACAAAAAGGAGCTGGTACGGATGTTGGGGGAGAAGTGGGTGAGGAAGAACCTGGTCCATCCATTACAACAATACTGACACCACCCACTAGTACCATAGAGGGCATTTCAGGGAGCCCAGAGGAACCTACTTCTGAAACATCAGTGTCTGAGAAAACAAAGCATAAAAAGAAGACAAAGAATAAAAAGAGCCAGTCATCACAAAGTGAAGATCAGGGTATGTTTAATCATTTACTGTTACTGATTGAGTCTCAGAGTTGTGTTAATGTACTTTCTTTCAGTCTAGACTTTGGCTTAATCATAATGATTGAAATCAGTTAATGTTTCCAAATTAATTGTCATTCATTTTCCAAAATTAATTAAAATTGGCATATGTTATGATATTTTGGGGAAAAAAGAGAGAGAAATATATAGATGTGTCCCTTTAACCCACATGTAGTTCATTAACCATGCTGTGACTGCTTCTTTGGATTTTGGCTAATATTGCTAACAGCAGTTTTTTGCTAGCAGATTGAAGTTCACTTCAAAAGTCATTGTATACCAACCATATCATGGCCAACCAAATATTTTTGAGCAAAGGAAAGCTATATTGTGTAAATGTAATTTTTGGCTGAACTTTAAGTCCAGCAATGTCTCTCTGGCAGCAAATATTAAAACTCAGAAACATACTATAGCACATAGCCTCTACCACTGAAGCACAACTAGTAATGTTTATATACTGTAACTCTCTTCCTGTTTTTTCTTTTTTAGGTCCAGATAGCCATAAAGACAGCAAGAAGGGCTGTGCCATCTCCTGAAGACTTGAATGAAACAAATACACCTGAAAAAGAAATGAAATCCAAGTTTCCCCTCACTCCAACAGAGGCTATTCAGCCAACGTGTAGCTAATATTTGCTAGTTTCATTTTACAAACTAATTTAGCAAATCTCCCAAAATATATATTTTTTAAATACTTCACATTCCCAAATCCCACTTCTAGGTCAAATACAGAATATTGTTTTATATAGATCTATACAACCAGTGCCAGAAAGCGTAATGGCCCCAAGTTATGTTAGTAGTCCAAGATGGCTGCCTACATGACGTTTAGCTATACTGTGATGAGTGAGGGCTAAAAATAATTAGAAAAAAATAATAATTACAAAATTTATATAAATTTGCACATTTACCAATTCCCACCCACTAGCTAGCTCTGCCTTACCACACAACAGCTACCAACCAGAGAGAACCTGAGAAACATGAAGCAAGCCTCAGAAACTCTTTCGAATTGCTGTTTATGCTATGACATAAGGCCTCTGAACAGACACGGAGGAACTAAATATGCCCTTGTGAAGACACCCACAATTTGCTAGCTTTGATATGATTAGCACGGGGGAGTAAGGCTATACCTTCCTCCCAGAGAAAAATACAATTATGCTTAATAGTTTTCAAATGAATACTATTGCTAAGTAAAGGGTTTCTAGTCCATGATCATGCTGTCCCAGCAACCAAGCCCACATTGGTTATTCACAGGCAAGCCACAGGGTAACATGGGCCAGGGCTAAACCATAAAATCTCACATTGGCCCAGGGTTATTTTCATATCTGTGCAACATTGACCTTATAGCATTGGCTCAATATGGACAGCACAAATTGGGCTAACATCACACCAATGTGCAAACCCCATATAGGACAGCGTGAACTGCCTCACTAGCCAACAATATGTTGGCATGTTTGCTGGGGTGTTTCTTCTACAGTTGCAATCAAAATTATTCAACCCCCATTGCAAATCAGGTTTATTGTCAAAATGTACAGGTTTTCAACTGTTTGCAATGAACAAATCAAACAGAAGCGATTGAAATAGTTTAACACAACAAATGTATGCTTCAAGTGGTTTTCCCAAATTCAATTGAAAATGCAGCTTATACTGACTCCTCCAGTTACACAATTATTCAACCCCCTTAATAGAATGCCTCATAACAGCACACATATGCAAAAACGTTTTGCCTCAAGCATACCTGATGCAACTAGTAAAGAGATTCATTAGTTGCATCAGGTGTGCTTAAGCTGGAACACATGAAATATCTGAACTGGCAAGGGTCCAGAAAATTATGGAATACCTCGATGGGGCAGATAAAGGAAGCTACCAACGGCTGCAACTAGATTTCTGAGAAGACGGGATGTGAAAAACACTTGAGTGACTGCAAAAGACATGCAGCAAGACCTGAGTTTTCAGTGAGTATAGTAATGTGCATACTAAATGCAGGTTTGCATGCCAGAACTCAAAGACGTACACCACTACCGACCCAAAAATACAAGAAAGTCGGCTCAAAATCGTATAAATAAGCCACAGAAGTTTTGAGTTTTAATAATCTGTTCTGTGGAGCAATGGAACAAACTGGTACTTTTCAGCAAGATGGATCAGTGGTATGTCTGGAGGAAGAAGAATGAAGAAAGAACACTCTGTCTACAGTAAAGCATGGTGGTCGCTCAGTGATGCTCTGGGGTTGCTTTGCATCTTCTGGCACTGGAAATCTGTTGTGTGTGGGAGACAAGATGGATTCGCTGAAGTATCAGTAAATCCTAGGAGAAAATGTCATGCCTTCTGTGAGGATGCTGAAGCTTGGGCGTTATTGGACCTTCCAACAGTACAATGATCCCAAGCATACCAAGTATTTTCACTTGACACAGTCTTTACTGATTGGCTACATAAATCTACAGTCTGGGCTAGAAAGAAAGCCCCAGCTTAATACTATTCTGTGTATTTTTACTTATGACCGTTGGTGGTGCTATTGTTTTTGTTTCCACAAAAGTAAAAAAAAAATCCACTCAAAGAAATCCATCCATCCATTTTCCATACTGCATGTCCTAAACAGGGTCGCCTGGAGCCTATCCCTGGAAACTCGGGCACAAGGCAG
Organism: Ameiurus melas; assembly: GCA_012411365.1. Lineage (NCBI taxonomy): Eukaryota > Metazoa > Chordata > Actinopteri > Siluriformes > Ictaluridae > Ameiurus > Ameiurus melas. The sequence goes on along the minus strand of CM022765.1, from coordinate 4,964,536 downwards.
GGGACACCCTGGATGCGGTGCCAACCCATCACAGAGCACAATCACACACAGTCATACACTACAGGCAATTTGGAAATGTCAATCAACCAACAACATGTCTTTTGACAGGGAGGAAACGCCCAAAGCTCCATGTACACAGGGCAAAGGTGGGATTGGATCCCCCAGCTCAGTAGGTGCAAGGCAAACATGCTAACCACTTAGATTCCCTTCCCACTTAAAGCCATTTGTTAACAAAAAATAAGAAATGAAACAGCAAATATAGCACACCAAACATTTATTGGCAAAGTTGGATTAAGGGAAGATTTGTGATATTTATATATATAATTTTTTTTAAAATTCTGAATCCTTCTACTAAAATGTTAAGGACTCCTTCTTTTCTATTCCAACGTGTACATTCTCAGGAACAGCAAGCCTGTTGGACTAAGTGTACTTACATTTCTTGTTTGAATGTATTTTATAAGAACTATTATAGACACAAATTATATGTTTAAAACAGATTTTATGCGATTGGTGCAATGTTCGAAAATGGTGCTATGGAAATGATATAGAGTTGTACTGACATCTAGTGATTACTTTGTGTCTGTGCATATATGTAGTGTGTGTGTGTGTGTGTGTGTGTGTGTGTGTGTACTAAAACAAATATATGACATAGTCACTGAACATGAGTATGAGTGTGTTACTTCCTCCTGTGGAGTTTGCTGGCATGTGTATCCAGGGTGTGTTGCAACAGATCTAACCACAGAAGGGAACGGCAATTCAAGGAAGAGTAAAGGACGCATTCTGAAACAACACTTTAACAGGAAACAGAAACACAGGAAACAGGGCCCAGTGTTAAAATAGCACCTTCGCTAAACCACGAAACACGTGATCATGATAGCTGGGTGGTTACTATTAATAACTGATTTAAGAGTGATAGATAAAAATTAGATATGAACAAGTGAGCTTTACTGAGCCTTTAAGAGCTATAGACGTTTGGAAAGGGTGATTCCATGCACTTGCAGTGCCATTTAGCCTACAACGCATGTCTTTGCACGGGGGGGGTGACGACGACCCAAAGCACCCCGAAGCACGGGGAGAACGTGCAAACTACATTCTTACATTTACGTAAATAATTTTTTAAAAATATCATTTAATTTCAGTCTATAATCTGAGTACTTTTTAAACTTGAGCTGCACTTTTAAAGGGACCTCGTCAATCAATCACAATATCACAGAAGATAAAGAATGAGAAAAATGAGAATGTACTTGTGAAATTGTGAATCTTCAGGAAATTTGGGTGATGTAAGGTTGTTGAACTAAACTGACCTATAATGGAGGACTCATGAATGCACAAGCTCAGAATCAGAATCGTGCTTTTTGGACCATGTGCACTAGAGTATATATGCAAGAAAATGACTTTGACTTCCTGTAGACATTAAATATTAACAATAACATAACAGACACAAGAACATGCTTTAAAAAAAAAAAAACATACACCACTCTCAATGTTTCCACTATATAATACAATTCACATTGTCCATCTATCCATTTTCCATACCACTTATCCTAGACAGGGTCGCCTGGAGCCTATCCCAGGGCACAACTGCATACACATTTGCACATCTGTGCAGACATGAAGAGGCGGGATTACCAAATAACCTGAATCTTGATAACCTCTAAACCTCCATGCCCACTCAATTCACATTATTTACCAGGGAAAAACTATGAGTCAATCATAACAGTATATAATACCATACATGGCAGTCTTTTATTTATTATTTGTCTACTATTACTTATAAATGTTAGGTGTGCAGGATGGAATCAGCAAATATTTACATCTAGATACTGTATCACTAAGACAAATCAGACATTTATAACCATGCAGTTCCTCCTATAAACAGCAGAGTGAGCACTGACAGGCATATAATTTGTCTGTGAAACAGGAACACGAAACCAAGCAAAAGAGATGATGTCAGTTTATTTCCTGATTTTTTTGGCTAATTCTGCAAAAAAAGAAAAAGAAAGAAAGAAACAGAAGACGTTTTTTAAAATAATTTTTCCTATTGTGTTAGGGCTTCTTGTTTTGTGTCAGATTTTTATAAAGAACTCCGTTATCACCAGACATTATCCCCTGATCACAGTATAGACTTCCTCTTGCAGTGCAGTTCATTATGATTCTTAAGACCTGACACTGCGTTACACTAGCTTTACAGAAATCTAGATGGTTATCCATGGTTATTGGTGGTTATTCATTCACCCTTAGTAGTCTACATTGGGCTACTACTTTGGTGTTATTTGGGGGGATAGAACCAAGTAAATATGTTAGAAAATATTGCAAGCAGAAAAAGTTCCTGCACACATCTGTATTGGAGACCAGTTATGAACATGAGCGATGCAGCTCAAGGTCGAAGAACTGTCAGATACAGATACAAATAGTGGCATTGTGTTGCACTCAAAAGTTAAGAAAGTTAAGATACTCTCAGTTCTAAAATTATTATATGTACAGGGTGTTCCAAAAGTCTCCACACAAAGGGGAAATTAAACATTTTCTAGTTAATGTCTTCCAAACATTTCATACTTGGTTTATATTATATATGTTTTTCAGATAGTCTTTAAGAATGACTTTGACAAAAGAAAATTGTATTGGAAACATTCTCATGGCTGGCTCGGGAAAATGGGAAAATCAGGAAAATGTCACAAGGTTGTGATGGACTTTAACAGGAAACTTGGCAAGCACATCACACACGACACTGCTACCAAACTTATTAACACATTCAAAAAGACTGGAAGAAGTAGACATCCACGAACATCCCCTGATGTTCTGGCAAACACAGTCACATGTGTATGGACGTCTGTGACAACCTGTAGAATATTACACTGTACAGAAGAGTTTTAGGACTTCATTTATCTATTCGCAAAATATTTGGCAGACATTGGTATCCAGAATGACTTTCGTTTTAACAGTTGAGCAGTTATTGGTTTACCAAGGGTTCACCTACTCTCATATTTTTGGGAAGTGGGAGGAAACTGGATAACCCAGAGGAAAGTCATGCAGACACATGAAGAACATGTGAAACTCTGCACCAACAGTAACACAAGCTCAGGACAGAACTATGGATGCTGGAGCTGTGAGCCACCCTACTGACCTATTTAATAAGGTATATCATGGTAATGAAACAGTGGGTTTCCTGGGTAGGGGGCACAGGTTTTTGCTTCATCCACAAAACAAAAGTTACATTTGGGCAAAATCTACATGATGTTCATGTAGTATGAAGTATGCTGCTTATCCTTTCAGAAATGCTAACACAAAAGCCGACTGGTCGAGGCTACAGAGAAGTGTGTCATGGCTAAAAATAAAACTGTCATGAGAATGAGCTGGGTGTGTTGGTGTGTGTGTTGGTGTGTGTCTGAGAGAGAGGAAAATGCATGTGGTGTGTGAAGTGTGTGTGCAAGCACTGAGTTTACAGTTTATGACACTTATCAAGCACCATTAGAAATAAATGTACACACAGAGTATTAATCTGGTAACTCAGTGCATGTGTGTGTGTGTGTGTGTGTGTGTGAGAGAGAGAGTGAGTGAGTAAGTGAGAGAGAGAGAGAGAGAGAGAGAGAGAGAGAGAGAGAGAGAGAGAGAGAGAGAGGAAGGAAAATTAACTCAGGTGACACTTCCCCTTTTTGGCAAAACACAGAAAGAAAATTGTGTACACAAAAAAAAAAAAAATTATGAACTTTCATAGAAACTGACACTTCAATTAAACAAAACAAAGACTTTATTAATAATAATACAAACAATGATCAAGTGATTCCCTATAATACTTTGATCTCATATTCACAGATATTGTACAATAAAATTATATATCAGGCAAATCAGAACTACTGTACATCCGATGTGTAAAATAGTACATGTACAGCGAAGTTTACATTTATATTCTTTGTTTGCTGATAAATAATAAAACTCTTATTCAGGTTTAATATACACACCACATATGGTGTATATGAATAAATTATAACCTATATATACAACAAAGAGTAAACACAGGAATCCTGTTATTGACTTTGCACATTACAGGTTTAGTCCACTACTTAACACTTTAAGGCAGCGTTCACCCATTTTTATTTATTTTTTGTTCTTTAAAAGAAAAAAAATGCTAGCCGTGGAATGTTTTGTGGGGCGGAGAAAAGCAGTTTATGAGACGTGTAACCATAAAAATGCTCATTCCAGGCCTAGATAGTTTCAGCTAACTAACTAAGCTAGCTTGTTATCTAGATTAGATTATCATTAGTAGTAACAACAAATATGAAATAAAGGAAAATCAAGAGAAGATTTGAGTGTATGCAGTCACAGTTAAAGTGGGATGTCACATTTGAATCTGGTGAATGCCCCAAATATAGACAATTTGATTAATTTATATGGTTCATTGCAATGTTGGAATATTGGCAATGAAATATTTTCCATTTGTGACAATTTTATTTATAAGAACTCACGTAGCCTTTTCCACTAGCAGTTTGTCCTCCATGTTTGTTTTGCTTGCTTGCCCCCTCAACTTTTAACCTAATTGGCCAGAAAAAGATTCCTCATTGTGACCCAAAAAAGCGACCACATTTCAACCCTTTGCTGGCAGCTTCACATTGGCTTACATTTAAAACATGCAATATGTCAATAGAATGATTATATCATTCTTTACAAATATAAATCTAGCATAAATTGTTCATAAATTTTTATCGATTGACCTGGTGATTTAAGACCAAAAGTTATGTCAATATTTATGTATGTATTATATGTATTTAATATTGACCTCAACTGGCATTCTATTTTAAGTGTATTTACAGCCTAAAGCTTAAATTTCAGCATAAAATTCAGAAAACACCTTAAAAAAACAGAAAACACCTCTGTTTTAGGCAAAATCCACCCCATGTGTGTAACTTCTGAATAGCACTTACTATACATTAGTAGCTACATCTGAGGTCTGAAAACTGATGTGTGTAATTTCTGTATTAAATCCTCACTGTATGCTTAACTCTTAGTCTGGCTCCATGACATCAGTGTGATGAAATCAGTTCAACTCTGTGTCTTTGGAGCCTACTATAAGTGTTATGATTTGAATAGCATCTATACCATCACACCTATTTACATTGATTTGTTAGGAATTTGATTTTTAATCTGAAACAACAAGACAAGTGAGGTGATGTCCAAACATCGAACCATTAAATGAGCCGGTGTTAAGTGCTGGAGTATTCAACAAAGTCATCAGATTGGCTCGTGTGTGCAAAGAAAAAACACACTTCCTACACTGACAGTCTCGCTGAGGTGGCTTCATTTCCCACAATGAAAGCATTCGCTTCAGAATGTCCACTATGGCTATTATTCCAAAACATCTTAAGATGCCATGCAGGTCCATAAGACCAAAAATATAAAAGTACATTAATAATACTTGGATCTAAAAACTGCTTTCCCAAGGCCTTTAAATTACCTCTTTAGGCAATTTGATTGTAGGTCTTTTAAAAATGACTGGTCATGCTACAAACTATTTGTTCCACACAAACAGCAGAGACAAAAAGGACTGCTTCTCTTCAGGTCCTGGTTATACACAGTGACGTGAGTAATGAGTAAACGTTTAGTCATTCTGTTTCTGCTACATGCAGACTGCAGTGTTTGTCACTTCTCATTCCACATCCCATGATGCTCTGTTGTGGTCAGTCCTGTGGTGTTTGCTGTATGACTTTCTTCTTCCTGACTGAGACCAGGTCATAAAATGGATCCTTTGTGATGCTCGCCCTGTGGGTTAGTAACAGAAAATACTCAGATCATTGTGTCAGTATTTTACTCATTAAAGCTAGAGCGCAGCCAAAATAACAAATAAGACATCAACAAATAACAAATAAGACATCAACTTAACCCGTCTGTAGTTTTTGGCTGAAGCTAAAAAGCTAATAACTAACAACTAGGCCAGCAGCATGCAAACAGCTGAAACAAAGTGTCCCAATATTAAATAATTTATTTTGAAACATTAAGTATCAGCCGAATCACATTTGTGTATTAGCTATTAACTAATAAAACTGTACTTGAACCCTACTGTATGCTATATCATTGAATACACTCCATAATAGGTTTCTATTATTCAACCAAATTGTTCTGTACTAACTATTGCTCAGCTATTAACCAAAGCTAGCAATTTAGCTAGCTACCAAGTAGCTAGCTAAAAGTATCAGGAATAGCTACATTTTCCTCAGATGTGCTAGTAAATTACTAAAAGAATGGATATGCATAATTCAAATTCCACTTAGCAATTACTAACCAGCCAAATTTCCATAGAAATATTAAAAAACATCAACATTATGTCACTCATGAGATAACTCATGGACAGTTTCAAATCAAGATAGATCTAACAAACATGTAGCTAGCTAAAAACATCAGAATTATCAATATTTACCTCACATGTGCTGGTGAATTATTAAGAAAAGGCTACGTAAAACTAAAATGACACTATAATTATGCTTAGTAAACACCAAACATTCATAGTTATACTGTGAAATACACACAATGTATACTAATAGGTTTCTATTTTTCAACCAAGTTGTTCTGTACTTTACTATACACTGAGAATAAGTTAGTTAATCACCGAGGGTAGAAATACATGGCAGCTAGCTAATAGTATCAGAAATATCAATATTTTCCTTAGATTTGTTGGTAAATTATTTTAAAATACTAAATGTAATTAAAATTGTATTATAATTACTGAGCAATGAACATACCAAATGCTCATATGTTCACAGAATAATTAGGTTTATATTCTTCAGCAAAATTGTTCTATACTTTAGGTAACACCTAAGTATAAGCAGGCTAATACCAAGGCTAGCAATGCATGGCAGCATCAAGAATATCAATATTTTCCTCTGATTTGTTGCTAGATTACTATGGAAATGCTACACACAACTAAAATTCCACTTAGCAATCACCAACAAATGTTAATATTGTGTCACAAATCATGAACAATTTCAACTCTTGAAGTCCTGAATACCACAAGGGACGGTCATTTAAATGGAGGCTTCCTGTAAATACAGTGTAAATACAGTAAATACAGCCCCATTTCTTGAATAAAAGTGTCAACTGAGGAGTATATTTTGTAGCAACTTTTTTTTTTTTACTTTTGAAACCTTAGAGTAACTATAGGCTACACATAAGTTAGCTAATAACCAAAACTTTTTAGATAGCTTGCATGAACATAGCTAGCTAAAAGTATCAGGGATACCAATATTTCCTCAGATGTGATGGTAAATTACTAAGAGAGAGCTACATACAACTAAAAGTACACTATAATTACCAATGAATCAGGCTTTCGTAGCTATATTAAGCAATGTCAACTTTGTATCACAACTGATGAACATATTTATGAGTTCATATAACTTCTCAAATCATAAATTCCACAAAAGAGCAATTTAAATAGAATCTTCTGGTAAATACAGTGAACATAACCCAATTAAAAGGTAGGAGTGGCATAAGACTATAGATCAAGGTGGTGTGTGACCTGATAGCTTCGATCCAGTCATCTCTTTCTTCAGCTGTTGAAGCACATATCATGTAGCTCTGATGTTTCCCCTCCACCACCCTTCCATCTGTCTCTGTTTTGCATGCTTTGATCTTCTGTCCTTTACTGTTGGGGTTATACAGCTCCAGACAGTACTGCAAACACATGCACATACATATACACAATGAGACAAATACACTCACTGGCCATTTTATTAGGAACACCAATAATATCTGCTCAATTAAGCAGTTATCCAAACATCCAATCATGTGGCAGCAGCACAATTCATACAGTCATGAAAATACAGGTCTATATCTTCAATTACTGTTAACGTCAAAGAGCAGAGTGGGGGATATCATGACCTTCATGACTTAGACCATGGTTTGTTGGTACCAGAAGGGCTGTTTTGAGTAATTTAAAAACTGCTGATATCCTGTTATTAATCACATATAACAGCCTCTTAAGTGTGCTCAGAATAGAGAAGAAAAAACACCACCCACTGAGCGGCAGTTCCACACAGTTACATTATGGCAGATAATGTCTTGTTGATGCTTGTCTACATATCAACTAAGTGTCTTGTCTACGGTAACTCAAATAACCACTCTTTACAATCGTGGTGAGCAGAAAAGCATCTCAGAACACAATATGAAAAACTGTGAGGCTGATAGGCTACAACAGCAGAAGACCACATCAGGTTCCACTCTTGTCAGCCAGGAACAGAAATCTGAGTCTATAATAAGCACAGACTCAAGAAAAGTTAGAGCTCAAGATTGGAAAAAGATCACATTTTTCCAATATTCAACTATCCAGTTTAGGTGAATCTGTTACTAGCAAAATTGCAGTAACTCTGATGCAAATCAGGATGCACCACATTACCCAGTTGTACACTAATTTCCTATAACATCATGATTTATTCCATACCTATCCAAGAAGGGCTTATTGGCTCATACCAATCAGTGTGAGAATGTAATTTCACTGTTTGCAGAATCATTGCCATGGTTTTTGAGTATTTTTCACAGGAGGCATATGTGCAAAAGTCTGACACATACATTCACAGATGTCAAAAGGTTCAATGTAAATGATGATGTACTTTCCCTTACAGACACACAGAAACACAAACACATGAAATACAGTTATGCAATAACTAAAGTTCCAGCACAAAGAAGAAGCATCAATAGTTTCCTGAAACTAGAGTCTTCACTCCTCCAAGTGCAATTGACAGCATTTACAGCAAATCATTTACAGCATTTGGCAGACACCCTTACCCAAAGCAACTTAGGTTTATTTAATTTATACAGATGAGCAGTTGAGGGTTAAGGGCCTGGGCCAAGGGCACAACAGTGTCAGATTGGCAGTGCTGGGATTTGAACTCACAACCTTCTGGTGAATAGTTGAACATCTTAACCACTTTGCTAGCACTGCCCGAATAGTAACTCATCAATTAATCAGAAGTATTCTCTCTCCTCCAAAGCATGACTGCAAAGAAGTCAACATATCTGTTCTTTCAAACTGCCTGTGAGCTCACCGGTTTGCGTGTGTAGATGACTTCTCTGACACAGAGGTTCTCTAGAGGAATGATCCCCCTTGGTTCTTTGTCCTACAATCCAAACATTCAATGAGTTTTCTGGATTAAATAAAGGTTAAGATGATGTTGAAGATACCATACCAAAATATATGAATATTTACTCACTGCGGTGTATTCAAAATAGTAGAGACAGTTATCAGTCAAGATGAACCATCTCCTCTTCCATGTCTTCACTCTTCCTCCTGCAGCCAAAGTACAGTCAAATATCACAGTATGTTCAACACAACTCAACTGTATGTATGTAACAGCTAAGTAAGAAATACTGTAAACATTCTGTTATAGGAAAAAAATTAACAATAGGGTGATGTGATGTGGTCTGATGTTTTCCACTAGCAGTTTGTCCTCCATGTTTATTTTTTTTGCTTGCTTGCCCCCTCAACTTTTAACCTGATTGGCCAGAAAAAGTTGAACTATTTTCAATTCCTCACTGTGACCCAAAAAAGCGACCACATTTCAACCCTTTGCTGGCAGCTTCCCATTGGCTTACATTTAAAACATGCAATATGTCAATAGAATGATTCTATCATTCACCCTAAAGATTACTTTTCAGGGTCATCCTGGAAAATTACAGAATTCCTCTTAAAACACAGCATAACATGACCAGTCAGATTAGAGAATTCAGCAGTGCTGCGGTGTAATATAATCATAATACACTCACATAAACCGTTATTTCTTTACTCATACTAAACTACAGCATACAGGTACATCTCAAAAAATTTGAATATCGTGGAAAAGTTAATTTTTTTCCAGTAATTTAATTAAAAAATTGGAACTTTCATATATTCTGGATTCATTACACATAAATTGAAATATTTCAAGCCTTTTTTGTTTTAATCTTGATGGTCACGGCGTACAGCTGATGGAAATCAAAAATCCATTATCTCAAAAATAAAGAATTTGTGACATAAAGAAATGTCAACCTTCTGAAAAGTATGTTAATTTATTCACATAATACTTGGTCGGGGCTCCTTTTAATTAGCTGAATACAACTCTTCTCAGGTCAAGATTTCTGTATTATAAATTCTTTATTCAAATATTTTGAGATACGGGATTTTTGATTTCCATGAGCTGTAAGCTGTATTCATCAAGATTAAAACAAAAACAACTTGAAATATTTCACTTTATGTGCAATGAAACTAGAATATATGAAAGTTCCACTTTTTGAATGAAATTACGAGAAAAAAATATTTTTACATCAAAAAAATATAAATTAGGGGGGAAAAAACGTTTCCATCCATCCATCTTCATGATATTATAATTTTTTTAGATGCACCTGTAATATATTAAGTAAAAGCTAGACGTATTTACCCAGTTTGAGAAGCCAACCTTCCCGGTCAGGGTTGAAAAAAGTGTGTGTCAGATCGTTCCCATCATCCTCTGGGATTTTGAATGGCTCATTTCGTATGCTCTCGTACAGTTTCTGTGGGGAGAGGTGACAAAAGAGGAACACATGAGGGTATGGAGGAACTCTCTGATGCCAAAGATTCATTCCAATACTTAATCTGAATGCTCAGTGAGAACTTAAATTTTCATTCTGAAAAGATCATGATACTGTGTTAAAAAGCAAAAGAAGGGATTAATATGCTGTTTATCTCTAAAAAAGATGGCAAGCATTCAAATAAAAAAAAAAGTACTGTATATTGTCAATGTGTGTGGTGTGTGGCAGTCTTGTGTCAGAAAACCCATGTAGACACAGTGAGAACATGTGAAACTCCGCACAGAAAGTAATATGAGTTCAGAATCTAACTGGTAAAGTGGTATTTCTGCTAGTCAAAACGGCATCTTTTGTTATCGTCACCTTTACCATTTCCTCATTAAATCATTTTCATTTCCTTATTTCTTTTAGATGCAAGTTGTATGTAGCCTGTCAGAGCTGAGTGTGGTTGGGTGATTGGCTCTGACCGTGAGAAGCTCATTGGGAAGATCTTCGCCGTTGTTGATGCCTCTGTTCATACTGAAGAAGCGCTCCAGCGTGGTCTTGTCCTTCACGTTGGGATTGTGCAGGCTGGTGTTCAGCATGATGATGGCAAATGAGAGGATGTAACATGTGTCTGAAAATATATTACATACATTTATGATCAGTTTTTTTTCTGCTTTGGTATGCTATACAAACTCTAGAGCAAAATGGATGCTGGGATCTTTTAGGAGCTTTAATTGTCACTCACATTCCCTATGTAAAATAAATCTAAAAGATGTTTGCTCACCAGTGGACTGGAAGACGTCTGGATTACATTCACAATAGCGAGTGGCAAAGGCCTCCATCATGCGGTCAATCTTTTGCGCCTCACCAGGAAGGCGGAAACTCCACAGGAATTGCCTTAAAGACACAGAAGACTTTTCTAAGTTTCTTATGTAATTATATGTCTAGACTTTATCTTAACGTATGAGTATTATCAATATATTATAAGTATAATCTTGGCACATTGCTCAGGTATAAGAGCAATGAAAAAGTTTTGGATGTGTTGTTATTAGAAAATAATTTATTTCTGTGTGGTAACAGTAAACCTGCTTTGCATCAGGCCACATCACACCATCCAGTGGTTGAATATTTTCCTATAACATGCCCGGTCATCTTTTATTTCTCTTAGCACAACAATTTGCCAATGCTAATAATTTGTTTTAATTATAAAATGTATTCAACCAACATTTTTAAATTATTAAAAATCTGATCCTAACCTCAGTGCTTGAACAAGGTTGAGGTCTGAAAACTCATGAAGTTCCACAAAAGCTTTTAGGATCTGGAGGTGCATCTCCTCTCTGTCAAGAGATTGCATCATATTTACACCATACCAGTAACATTTTGCATATCACAATACAAAATAACAAACAAAAAGTTCATGAAAAATCCTAAAATATTTACACAGTAGGAAACTTGTCATTAATAGTAATGTAACAATGTTCTATTTGTTCTTAGAGCTTGATGCTAATGTAGCCAAAAAGTAATGGAACTTAGATTGTAATATACATGGTGTGCCAACATTCTCCATACCTAAGGGAAATTAACACTTATTAACAAAATGTCTTCCTACATTTTTCATATCTAGTTTATATATTTTTTTCAGATAGCCTTTAAGAATGACTTTGACAAAAGAAGAACATATTGAAATCATTCTCATGGCAGGATCGGTAAGACATCGCAAGGTTGTGATAGACTTTAACAGGAAATATGGCACATCACACACACACGTAACGACAAACTATATAAACAAGTACATGACTTAATACTATGCACAACAGGCAAACCCTGATACAAGAACGCTAAAAAAAAAAAAATCAATTAAAATTAATATTTATTTTTTAAAAAATCACAAAAATACTCTGCTCTCATGGATATCAAATATTTCAAAAAAAAAATTTTAAAAAAAAATTATTTTTATTTTTAAGAAAACGAATAGTGTGCAACAATATTATTTGAAGCCTGTATCAAAATTAATAGATATTCCACTATTATTTACATTTTTTTAGTTTTAGTACACCTGTGTGACTATGAACAGGAAATTATTCAACCATGACTTCCTCTTTCACAGGGGCATAAATATGAGGCAACACATAGGCCAAATTCCCTTACTGATTCATAACAATGGGTGAGACCAAGGAATATAGCTGTGATGTGTGGCAAAAGGATTTTGATCTTCACAAAATGGGAAGTGGCTACAAGAAAATAGCACAAGCATTAAAAATGCCCATTTCCACCATCAGGGCAATAATTAAGAAGTTCCAGTCAACTGGGACTGTTATGAATCAACCTGGAATTGGACTTGTGTCTATATTGTCTGAATGCACTGTGAAGAGGATGGTTCGAGTGGCCAAAAAATGTCTTGGGATCAGAAAGTCACCAAAACTACAATCCTACAATCCTACAGTCACCTACATTACCACAAGTTGCTTGGAAGGGTTTAAAGAAAAAAGACTCTACTTCCATCCAAAAACAAAGCTAATCACTTCAGTTTGCTAGACACTACAGAAAATTTAAATAGGATCAGGTTATATTGTCAGATGAAACCAAAATAAAGCTTTTAAGTAATAAACACCAGAGGTGGGTTTTGGCGCATAAGAGAGGTAGCCATAAGGAAAATTACCTCATGCCTCGGTTAAATATGGTGGTGCTTCTTTAATGTTTTGGGGCTGTTTTTCTGCCAGAGGACCTGAACATTTTGTTAGGATTCATAGCATTATGGACTCTATCAAATATCAACAGATATTAATGAAAACCTGAATGCCTCTCCCAGAAAGCTTAATATGGGCCACGGTTGGATCTTCCAGCAGGACAACGAGCCAAAACATACATCAAAATCAACACAAAAGTGGTTTACTGACTACAAAATCAAGGTCCTGCCATGGACATCCCAGTGCCCTGATTTAAAACCATAGAAAACTTGTTGGGTTAACCGAAGAGGAGAGTCCACCAGCATGGAACTTGAAATTGGAAGGATATGGAGAGATTCTGTATGGAGGAATGGTCTCAGATCCCTTGCCATGTATTCTTCAACCTCATCAGACATTATAGGAGAAGAGCTGTTACCTTGGCAAAGGGAGGTAGCACAAAGTATTGTCTAAAAGGGTGTGAATAATTCTTGCACACCAATATTTAACAAAGATATATTTTGGGATAAACCTGTTTTGTTGTTTTTTTGAAGTTGTTTATATCCATGAGAGTACCAGGGCAAAACGGAAGAAAAAAAAATTAGACACAAACACATACGAAAAATGTATGAAATGTTCTTTGTAGATGTACTTTTATAGATATGGATGATGATGATGATGATGATGATGATGATGATGATGATGATGATGATGATGATAACAGACCTTAATATATCATTTATTTCAGAAAAAAATTCAAATCTTCCTAAATTTAATTTCACAACTAAGTCTGATGTTCAACAACTCTAGGAGTCACAATATTTAAAGAAAGTTACTTTTATGGTAGAAGTTGACAAAAATGTGGCTACAGGTTCTACAAGGAAAAGATTTAAAAACATACTCTGTGTGACTTTCTAGTGAATACTGTAATTAATAAAAGGTTGATGCATTACCTTTCTCCCAGGAAGTCTCCTATAGCAGTCTTATTGAGACCTTCCTCTTTATAGAGGAACTCAGCAATGCTTTGGGGCTTCCACTCCAGCAGGTTATTTTCCACCAGGTAATTGACCCCCTGCAATAATAGACAGATGAGCCTGTTCTGGAACATGCTGGCACATGCTCTGACCTTGTTTTTGCACAACAAATATTGTGTTGTACAACTGATACTATGATGTAACATCTGTACAATTTGTCTTTGATGTCTCTGGGCTCTTCATCTGTGTTGTCCCTGTCTGTAACTACGTTGGACTTGTTTCTGGCCAGTCAAAAAATGCATTTTTGGCTCCTTGGTTGGATTGGATTTGGATTAAACCAAAATGACTACATACTGATCATAACCACCTGATCACTTTTAAAATTAATGGTGATATGCAAAATATAAAATGGCTCATTGACCATATTTGCAGAGGCTTGAGTTAAAATATTAATGAGTAAAGAAATGACTGTCACTGCATAAAACTGCAATGTCAGATGTAGAGAAACCCCCATGTCATCAGAAGTCCAGAGTCCCAAAGTGTAAAATGCAAGTTGAGTACAGAGTCTCAAGCTGTATAGTTATTGTTGACTGTGTTGACATCAGAGTCTCAAGTCGTAATGTTTGAGTCAAGTCCAAAACTTCCAAGTTGTAGTACTAAGTTGAGTTTTTGCCCCAAGCTGTACATGCAGAATCATGTCCAGAAATCCAAATTGTAGAGTCCAGTCGAGTCTTGAGTCCTAAGCAGTAGAATCTAAAGGAAGTACAAATTCCAAAAAGGCCCAAATCATTTTGTAGGGATTAAAAAGATTGTTAATGAGTCAGGTAACAAGTCCTATACTATAAGTCCAAGTCAAGTCTAGAGTCCCAAGCTCTAGAGTCATGTGTCCCCATCTCTGCTTATCCTAGTTAAATGTTGGTGGAATACCAAATTTCTGCAATCTTCTAAGTCTTGGACACCACAGAGATGGATTTTCTCCTCTGACCATACAGTTTATGCTGATTTAACGACTCACCATTTAACTACTCTGTTGTTCATGATCAGCACATTCAATGATCCTGAAGGAACTAGATATCCACACTAATATGTTTCCTGTTTAGTTTACACTAGGTTTAGTATACAGCATGTTTAGTGATTTGGTACCATATGATCGAGCTTAGGAAATCATATGAAGTAGCACCAGCAATCATGCTGAGCCTGAATCATGCAATCCATTAAAAAAATAATAATAATAATGTTAGTCTAGGAACTCCAGCATTATGCATTTGGTAAGTCAGTAAGCAAGTACTCTGTTATGCTTCCTTAAATCTTCTTTAGTCCCCTGTGACTCTGATTGTTCTCTGGAAAAATGCATATGCAAACAACAAAAGTGGAAGTTTGTGTATGTGATGACACAGAATTCTGTTGTCTCTCAAAGGTCCAGAAGATTTGCTGCATTGTCTTTGGCTTTCGCAATTTTCTACCAATACATATGACAGACAACCCCACAGGCCATTGCTTGATGTGATACACCACTGGCTTTGTTTCCAAAAATAACAAGAAGCTCAAGAACTATATATGAAGAACAGCATGTACATTAAAAAATTGCTAATTAAGGATCATAAAAACCAGTGCTTAAATTCTCTGGATTAAATATGAACTAATTATTATCAGCCCATTGAATCATAACACAAAAAGAGTTTGTTTGTTTCTGCTTGCCAGAGTTAGCTTTGCTGCGAAAGTCATCCTTCTGAAAACCACACTTGTTTAAAATGAAAAACCACAGCACCATTTAAAAAAAACAAAACAAAAAAAAAACACCATAAGACGTGGCTCTTCCGTTCCTATCTTTCAGATTCTACATTTTGTGCTATCAGTCTACTATTACCCATGATGTAAACAAGTGAATTTATAAATATCAACACTAGTGGTTTGGCATGGCTATATGTTCCAGGATTTTAAACCTTTGTGAGTAACCTTTGTTGTTTTAAAATAAACAAGACTGCAAGTTCAGATCATTATCAAAGTGTCATCTAGGCAAAGCTGAAAGTTTTAGAACATTTCTCTGGTCTTCCCTGCAGACCCAGTGGAGGTAACATTTGCTATAAGTTGTACTTCAAGGTCACTGAAGCATTCAGTCATTCAATTATACTTGCTGAAGATCAACATTAGGTGGTGATAAAAATGTACCTTTTTTGGGTCCATGTTGAATTTCTTCTTGCCGCTAGAAATCTGTTTCCCTCTCTCGTGGACTTTGCTGTAATAAAAAAAAATGACTGAAAAATTTGCCATTTTCAGAATATTTACAACTGTATCAACAACTGACGAGCGAGAGAATAATAATGTAATAACAAAAATTATTTATGATGAATATGTGATGTATCTTTCACATTTGTCCTGAGTTCTTTTTTTCATGTCAGAAGAGAAGGCTGGATGTTCACTCACTTCTCTTCTGTAGACTCAAAGTTCTGAATTTCGGCCATTACATTCTCAATCTCCCATTTCAGCTTCTGCAAAAACGTTTCACCACAGTTGACATACTGTCTCTCACTCACTCATACACAAAATGCAGCATGGAAACAGCACCGTTGATACCAAGATCCAAGTTACTGTGGTAACTAAGGAAATGAGAACTGACTAACAGACTCAAATAAAACTAAAATAAATACATAAATAAATAAATAAACACAAAAGATATTAAGAAACTAGCAAGTCAAGAAAAAAAAATTGTCAACAAAAATAAAGGTTTTGTTGACAATTTAGGACATAAAACAACATGTTCTTTTTACATTTTTATTCAGTTGTGAAAAAGAAACAGCAAGGGAAAGTACAGCAAGTTTGGTCATGAACCTGGTGTAGCAAGCATGTGGTGTGACACAATCATCTAAGCTGGTCCACTGCACTTTTACACTAGGGGTATAAAATACTGACATTATCAATTCAGTATATGTTTAGTGCTCCAAATATCCATACATGTATCTGCATTCAGATGTAAACCAAAAGTGGGCATGGCCTAAACTGGAAGGTTTAAAATGTACAGTAGAAACACCACCACAGTCAGCATGGTGTGGGAATTCTAGCTATGACAGTTCCTCATCCTCAGCTACATCACTCCAGTTCATAATTGGTCTCAACTAGAGACATGTGCATTGGACTGGTTTATTTTCGCACTTGCATTTATTATTTTTTGTTTGTAAATGCTTGCAATATTTTTTAATGGATTTAGTTGATTCTATTTCCAAAAATATGAACACGTTAGTAGCCTTATTTAAATCAACAAATTATTAGTAAATGCTCATAGTGTTGCTCACCCAACACATAGAAAAACAATGTACGATAGAAGCCAAAGTATTAGTAGCAAATACTCTCTTCATGTGATTTATGGTAACATAATTAGTTATGCTTGAAACAACTGCACCAGGAAACAGTAAAGCCACAAGGTACATTAGTACCTGAATGTCAGCCAGAAGGTCCTGCTTGTGCAGCTTTAGGTTTTCAATCTCAAGCCTTTCCTCCGGCGAGAAATCAGGAGACACTAAATAGACACACACACACACACACACACACACACACACACACACAAAATACATTACCTCATGTGTCATATAGCTAATGCCATTTTCACTGCTAAGCATCCAAGGTATTATTCTGAAGCTAAAATGAGGTCTGATGTCATCTGAGTAGCCTAATTGCCAAAAAATGATTGGGAAAACTGAATATCAGACTGAAACTGTAAACTACAAGTGGATTTATACTTCTCAACTTATTTCATTTTTGTGATATGGCAATCATTCTTGGTTGGTTAAAACATCTGCACTGGTATCAGTACTGAAATCTGTCAAACATATGGTTCAGTGCTGTGAAAAAGTATTTGCCCAATCCTGATTTCTTCTGTTTTTCTCTAAATCCCATACTAACTAGTTTTAGATCTTCAAACAAAATACAACATAAAACACATGCAAATGCCGTAAACACAATACAGTTTTTTTTAATAGAAGCAAAAAAAATAGTCATCCAACACCTGTGTCACCAATGTGAAAAACTAATTGCCCCCCTTAAACTTAAAATCTGGTTGTGCCACCTTTAGCAATAATAACTGCAACCAAACACTTCCAAGGACTTCACTTACTTCTAGGACTAGGCCTTTCTCCTATGTTTTGGATCATTGTCTTGCTGCAGAATCCAGTTCCTTGAGTTTAAACTTACAGACTGAAGACCGGACATTCTCTTTTAAGATTTTCTAGTTAAGAGCAGAATTCATGTTTCCCTAAATTATTGCAGATTGCCCATGTTTAATGTTCTTTTAGTGGAAATCTGTGTTTGGTTTATGGGAGACGTAACAGGATCCCGGTCTTCCAAACAGTTTAAACTCATCAGTCCACAGAACATTCTCTCAAAAGGTTTGAGGATCATCAGTGTGTGTTTTGGCAAATTTCAGATGAGCCTTAATGTTTTTTTAGGTTAGCAGTGGTTTTCGCCTCACCACTCTTCCCTGGATGCCATTTTTGCCCAGTGTCTTTCTAATAGTGGAGTCATGACCAGTGACCTTTATTGATGCAAGAGAGGCCTATATTTCCTTTGATGTTGTCCTTCTTTTTTTGTGACTTGGTGGGAAGGTTCACTACTATGCTGAGTTTTTCCATTTGGAAATAATGGATCTCACTGTGGTTTTTTAGAGTCCCAGAGCCATTGAAATACCTTTGTAATCTTTACAGATTGATGTTTTTCAATCACCTTCTTCCTCATCATTTCTGCAATTTCTTTCAATTTTGGCATCGTGCATGACTGGGAAAGACGTTTTAACCAACTTCATTCTATTTAAAAAGTTATATCCAGCCATCCATCCATCTTCTATACCGCTTATCCTTTTCAGGGTCACGGGGAACCTGGAGCCTATCCCAGGAAGCATCGGGCACAAGGCGGGGTACACCCTGGACAGGGTGCCAATCCATCGCAGGGCACAATCACATACACGTTCACACACCCATTCATACACTACGGACATTTTGGACATGCCAATCAGCCTACCATGCATGTCTTTGGACTGGGGGAGGAAACCAGAGTACCCGGAGGACTTAATATAACTTAAAAGTTATATTTAAAAGTTATATTTAAATGTTAATTTGATTGAACAGGGCTGGAATTTATCAGGCTTGGTTGCGTCTAGTCCAGCTGAACCCCAGTATGAATGGAGTTTCTTAGATTTGGGGAATTTATAACTACAGAGGCAAATACATTTTCACATGGTATGGCATTGGATAATATTTTTTTGCTTCAAAAAATAACAATCATATAAAACTTTATTTTGTATTTACTCTGGTTATCTTTGTTTTATGTTATATTTTGTTTTAATTCCTGAAACTATTCAGAATGGGATATACACAAAAACAGAAGAAATCATGATTTAGCAAATACATTTTCACAGCAGACAGTAGAAGACTTTATTTTATGTGAGGTAGTATTTTTCCCTCTTAGTACTGCACTTTTTTTTAAGAAAGACATATCTTAAAATCATAACAAAAGCATTTGCTATAAACAATCATTCCCTCAACACATTCTCTTTTCTCCTTCTTTGGCAAAAACCATAATGTCCTCCATCCTGAAGAGTTTCCCATGTCAGAAAATCTTAAAGTTATAGCTTTATCTAAAAATAAAAATAAAAAGCCTGTCACAACACTGAAAAGTTCACCATATCAACAATTAAACCTACTTTTTGAAAATATGTTTATGTGAGGCATCCACCTTATAAGTCTCTGTGCAAATGTATTGCTATAGTTATATAGTATGTCTATAGCTATAAAGTTTAAAGCCTCAGCAGTAGTGCTCTGGAAATCCTTAGATTTTGTCATTTACAACCACAGAAACTTAACCACTAACCACTGAGCTTTTACTTTCACCAGAGTTTTAGCAAATGTAGGCATAAAAATGTTCTCTGGAACTTTTCCCATTACTCATGTGGCTGAATAATGATTTTGGACTAGATCCACACTGGAATCTTGAAGTAACAATCTAATAATTTTGGGCACAAGAGAACCATATAACAAAAAAAATCAGCTGCCCCAAAAATTATATATCTGTAAATTCATATGTCTGTAAACACTCAGTAAGTCATCTTCAACACATACAAGTACATGTTTTTCTCTTCCTGTATTCAGTATGTTTAGATGTTTGCATGTGGTCACGTGTTGGGTGTGTGTGTGTGTGTGTAAAGGGTGGAGCTGACAAATGTCTTCTCAAAAAAGGGCAATGTTTTCTCCCTTTCAGTGTAGGCAAAATCAGCACTCATTGGGGAAAAATATGCCTGTTAGCAAGATGACATATTTTTTTATGTACCTAGCTTTCGGGGAGCTAGGTACATAAAAAAATATGCCATCTTGCTAACAGGCATATTTTTTCCCCAATGAGTGCTGATTTTGATGAGTGTCTGAGATCGTTGGTCTTGCAAAGGTTAGAATTCTACCTTATTTAAAACACCATATTTGACTCAACAAAGCTTTTATCAGCTGAATTTGGTGTTAGAAAAGGAAAATGGCCAACCCAAAATTTGATGCTCCTGTTATTTATGAGCAAATAGTATAAAATATTTAGCATTTGGCTTGCTGTATAACATCACCAGCTTCTGATTGGCTGGTACTGTATGTCCGCTATATTTTGTCTTCTAATGTAGCTAGTTATGGTCCTGGAGATTACTTTTTTTTTTTTTTTGAAGATGTAGAACACAAACCAGGAATTTAACCAAAACCCATGTGGCAGCAAAAAATGTAATAAATGCACTCAAATGCACTTCTTGAATCTTTTATGTGGTCATACTGTATCTGTGTTATTTGTAGCTCAGACTAGCTATCATTATGTGGAACAGGAAATGGTAGTGGTTATGTCAGGTCTAAATGGTGTCAAAATGTCTTGGGTGCAGATGAACATGTGAGTGTGAACAGTTTGTAAAAAAAAAATAATAATAATAACAAATAAATAATAATAATAATAATAATAATAATAATAAATAAAATTATACTAAAAAATTAACCTTTAACATAAATAATTGTTGGAACAAATATTTTTAAGATTATCATTTTCATTATTTGCCCACTTGTTATTTCTTCACCCCTGTTTCAGTATGCTTCAAAACTGGATTACCATAAAGTCAGTGACCACAAACCAGTTTAAAAAGATGTACAGTAGGATATTCATGCTAGGAAATTCAGAGTACAGGAGACAGGACACATAAGTTTAAGCCATATTGAGATTTTGCAGTTTTTTTCCTTTATCTGTACATGAGCTTTAAGGTCTTGCATAGTGGTTTAGCGGTCTTCAACTGGTGGAAGTATTTCAGCTGAATCCATCCATCCATCCATCCATCCATCCATCCATCTTCTATACCGTTTTATCCTTTTCAGGATCAAGGGGATACCTGGAGCCTATCCCAGGAAGCATCAGGCACAAGGCGGGTTACACCCAGGGCAGGGTGTCAATCCATGGCAGGGCACACTCACATACACATTCACACCCCCATTCATACATTACAGACACTTTGGACAAGCCAATCAACCTACCATGCATGTCTTTGGACTGGGGGAGGAAACCGGAGTACCCAGAGGAAACCCCTGCAGCACGGGGAGAACATGAAAAGTCCGCACACACAGGGCCAAGGTGGGCCTCAGGTGTGAGGCGAATGTGCTAACCACTCAGCCACCGTGCACCCCATTTCAGCTGCATACTGGCCACTAAACTTTTAAAAATATCCAGATTTGATGATTCTAGTTTTCAAAACATTAACCATTGTGTCTTCTGTAACAGTTCTTTGTTGTGGATTTTTGTAGCTAATCACAATGGTTTGTCTAAATTATTAGACAAATCATACAATTATTTAATTAAAGTGTCTGAACTAACAATATCCGGACTCTGGAATACCCCGCGAATACCCCTGCTCTAGATGCTGGTTTTTCTCCTTATTGGTCATTCTAATCTGCACACACAGAAAATGGGAACTAAACTGTACCTTACCTGATCATTGGCCTGATACCCTTACCTATTGTATCTTTGATATGTATATTTTGGAATATGGTGTATAAAAGTTTAGACCATTACTATACAAGCTTTTACAGTAAATCTTTCCAAAGTGTTGATTAACAAGACATTTTAGCATTAATGTTTAAAACATTTCATTTTGATGAACATAAATGATTGAAAATATTTAAACTTTTTTTATTCTTCAATAAAAAAGAATTCGTTGGCATCTAACACTTTTTTAACTTAATTTGTTGTTTTGTATACAAGGTTTCTAGATATATAACAGGGTTTGAGTTTCATATATATATATATATATATATATATAACAGGAGTCATTTCATGACTTAAACATCTACAGTCTACACTAATTTGCCAGTTAATTAGATGATTAGATATTTATTACCTAATAACCTTAAAGCTCACAGTCGTCCATTTTAACAGTTCTTGAACGTGCAGTTCAAAATGCTGTGCTTTCTCTAAGGAAATAAATCTAATACAATATGACTAATATAAGTCACAAGAACTTTACCAAATCCTGCATGCACTGAATCTGGTGGTCCATGAGATCTCCAGCACTGACATTTAAATCCACTAGTGTGATTGGCTGAGAAAAGGTCATGGTGAATGGATATATACTCAAGCACTGATGGAGACAATTATGGTGGGCAAACTGTACAATGTCAATTTCCTGTTTAAGCTCTACAAATACTACCACCACCTCAAACAAAGATTGAAACTTTTACTCACTCAGTTGACAGCTCTCCATTTTCAGCCCACTGCTCTCTTCTATAAAACGTGTATATAAATGTCTTAGCACTCTGATTTCAGATCCTCTAGGATTTTAGCGATACACCGAAACATTGCATGCTTCAGTCATCTCGGAGGGTGAGGAGATGAGAATTACTGCCGCAAACGCCTGTCTGTTAGTTCCTCTATTTAAACTGTTGGGTTGCCAGATTGAACATTTCCATGTCCACTTTCATTATAACATCCACCCAAGCAACCAGAACGAACCATAATTATGTACATTATCTAGTGTGGATCATGTCTAGCTTCTCCTTATTGTGATTAAGATTAACTAAATAACCAGTTATCTGGCAACTCTAATAATGACAAAAGTGCATTCCCCACCCAGGGGTGACGTTATTGTTCTGAATGAAGACTTCACTAGTAGCTGAATATTTGGAGCATTTGTGAATCAAAACTATATTATATTTTGAAGCTTTATCATCATCAACAACATCATGCACATGAAATATTATCATTTATAGAAATATTTATCTAATATGAAACGTCACAGTAATCCTAAAATTAAATAAACTTGTTTCTAAAATATCTTATCATGGTAAGCTGCATTTTTATTTACTTATTTTATTTAATTTTTTACTTATTAATGTCGAGAGAAACTGATGAGTGGATGGCTGTGTATGGCTGCTACTGTGATGCATGAAAGTTTGTGAACCCTTTAATTTAGCCCTAGAATTTTCTATATTTCTGCATAAATATGACATAAATATGTCATCAGTCCTAAAAGTAGATAAAGAGTTCCCAATTAAATAAATGAGATAAGAATATTATACGTAGTCATTTATTTATCCAATATTACATATTTGTGAAAAAGTATGATGATGGTAATGGTGATAATGATTATGATGATGATGATGATGATGATGATGATGATGAAGATGATAAGGAGAAAGAGGAGGAGGAGGATGGATGTGGTTACAGATTTAGAAAGATGAGTTTTAGAATTGTGTGTTGTACTCCTACAACCATTTGTTTAATCTTGATTGTATTTTGCAGCTGATTAGTTTGCCCTCTACTGGTGGCAAAGTTACGCACAGATATACATTCACCAAGCACTTTAATAGGAACACTTGTACACCTGCCCATTCATGCAATTATCCAAATCAACCAATCATTTGGAAGCAGCGCAATGTATAAAATAAAACACTGGGAATTGCTTGATTGCCTGTTTCAACTGTGTCCACTGTAACCTCAGATTCCTGTTCTAGACTGACAGGAGTGGATCCCAATGCAGTCTTCTGCCGTTGCAATCCAACCACTTCCTAGTTCAACGTGTGCATTTTGAGACGCAGAGAGTTTATTTTTATTAACTTAGCTTTAACATTTGTTAACTTGACGAGTTAGTTAGCCAGTTACAGTTCAAGGTCTAAACCTATGCAACTAGAGAGAAGCTGTAAAATCTTATCTTCAACTGTATCAAAGTCTTTACTGATATTAAGGAAAATGTGGATTCACATGTTGGAACTCAGAGACAACCAGTCAGCCAAGGTATAACAGAGAGAAAAGACAATGAGCCAGAGCCAGCCCAAGATTTTATGGGGCCCTAAGCAGAATTTGATTTGGGAACCCTTCGGTGCCACCAATATGATTGACTATTTTCAATGCTTGACTATTGCACTATAAATCTAACACTCATACCAATGTCTGCCTGGCATGTTTTTACAATTATACGGTTTTTAATTGTAACAGAAGCAAACCCACAAGTGTGTTGTGCTATTAAGTTACCTGCCCCATCTGCTGAGGTTGAAACAGACATGGAAGGATCACTGATAGGTGCTCCTCACCTGCAGAGGACGGACTTGATGAAAGACAATAATAATAATAATAATAATAATAATAATAATAATAATAATAAATTATTATATATATCGGGCGCACGGTGGCTTAGCGGTTAGCACGATCGCCTCACACCTCCGGGGTCCGGGGCCGGGGCCATGTGTGTGCGGAGTTTGCATGTTCTCCCCGTGTTGCGGGGGTTTCCTCCGGGTACTCCGGTTTCCTCCCCCAGTCCAAAGACATGCATGGTAGGTTGATTGGCAGCTTGGTAAATTGTCCGTAGTGTATGAATGGGTGTATGAATGGGTGTGTGAGTGTGTGTGTGATTGTGCCCTGCGATGGACTGGCACCCTGTCCAGGGTGTACCCCGCCTTGTGCCCGATGCTTCCTGGGATAGGCTCCAGGTTCCCCGCGACCCTGAAGCAGGAATAAGCAGTTGAAGATGGATGGATGGATATTATATATATCAGAAAGCCATATGTAAACCTAAAACACCTAACTCTTAATATATAACTAGCTAATTGAGGCATAAGTTCTAAGTTCTGCTAAGTTCTGCTCTAAGGGCCACTCCAAGGCGCCCACTATGCAGGAGGGAGGCACAATGTAACTCTCCTGATCCGTCAGCCCCTCTGGTGCATAAATACGTGACAGCGCATCAGCCTTTGTGTTCTTTGAACCAGGCCAGTAAGACAGGGTGAACTGGAATCTGGAAAAGAATAGGGACCAGCGCGCCTGACGAAGAGTGAGGCGTTTGGCTAGGTATTCCAAGTTCTTATGGTCCACGAAGATAACAAATGGGTGTACAGCCCCCTCCAACCAGTGTCTCCACTCTTCTAGGGCCTTGCGGTAAAAAACAACTTGCGGTAAAAAAAACGCCATGGGGTGTAACTTGGGTTTCTCACCAAACCTTTGTGACAGAATGGCTCCCACTCCCACTTCTGACGCATCTACTTCTATGACAAATGGCCTGGAGGGATCCGGGTGTCTGAGGATGGGAGCCGTGGTAAAAGCCTGTTTAAGCTTCTCCAGAGAAGCCTGTAAGACTGGGGTCCAAAGAAGTCGAAGGGGCTTACCTTTCAGGAGGGACGTCTCGGCCTTTACGTAAAGCTGGTACTGCAGTAGGCATTGTAGTACTTGCCGGACATGCTGGATATGCTCCTCCAGGGAGGTTGAATACACCAGAATATTGTCAATGTAGGCGATAACGTACCTTCCCAGCATGTCCCTTAGGGTGTCATTGATCAGGTTCTGGAAAACGGAGGGGGCGTTAGTGAGCCCATATGGGATGACCAAGTACTCATAATGTCCAGAGGTGGTGTTGAAGGCCATTTTCCACTCATCCCCCTCCCTAATACGGATCAAGTTATAAGCGCTGCGTAGGTCCAGCTTAGTGAAGATGGTAGCAGACGGTAGCTGTTCCAAAGCTGAGGGGATGAGAGGTAGAATATATCTGTACTTTACGGTCACTTGGCTGAGGGCCCGATAATCAATGCATGGCCAAAGGTCCCCTCTGTTCTTCTCTACAAAGAAGAACCCGGCAGACGCAGGGGACGTGCAGGGTCAAATGTACCCCAGCCGGAGAGCTTCCTGGATGTACTCCTCCATGGCCCGCTGCTCTGCTTTGGAGAGTGGGTAAACGCGGCCTCATGGTGAGAGGTCAATGGCACAGTCGTAGGGTCTGTGAGGTGGGAGACAACTGGCCTTCTACATGCTGAACACCTCATGGAGGTCACGGTATTCTTGGTGGATCTTGACCGGGACAAGTAACAAGGGACTCTCCACAGTTGTAGTGGCCAAAGGGACCCTGGGACCCCTCAAACAATTCTGCAGGCAATACGAGGACCATTGGGTGAGTTGTTTGTCTGTCCAGGGGATTTGGAGATTGTGCCGTTCTAGCCAGGGTAGTCCGAGTATGACGGGGTGTCTGGTGGTGACTGTGAGGTAAAGGACAAGAGTTTTGTGGTGGAGGCCGCTAACTTGAAGGCAGACTGGGTGTGTGCTGTGAGATATTATGCCTCACCCTATAGGCGACCCATCAATGGATTGAAGCTCACGAGGATGGAGTAGGGGATGTATGGGGAGGCCGAGCTCCTGCGCCGTCTTCTCATCTATGAAGTTCCCTGCTGCTCCGGAGTTGACGGGCACTGAAAGAACAAAAGAATGGCCTGAATGAACTATCATGACTGGTAATGCAAATATGTGGGATACATGTGACTGTTTTAGACTCACCCGGGCATGATGAGGAGGGTTGTCCGTGCTCCTCTTGGTATCCTCTGAACCTCCTGTGAGGGCATTGATGGACGACGTGGGTGCCCTCACCGCAGTAGAAGCACCGGGACTCATTACTTCTTCTGTCCCTCTCTTCCTCGTGGGTCCGTGCCCTGTCGAGCTGCATAGGTGCGCCCAGCTCTGGTGGCAATAAACTGTTCGGTATGAGGCGATTGGTATGGCACAGGCCATCCAGTCTAATGGACAGATCCACGAGGAATGTGCGCAGCCAGCGGGGGCTAAACATACACTGCAGCGGTCGGTGGTGGTGTCGCGAGAGACAAGGGCGTGGCGTTGGTAGATGCGGAAATGCTCGATCGCAAGACTTCTGAACATAACGCGGATAACTCGTCCCATTATGCCGCTATTGCACAATCTTGGTTAAGGATAATACGTTGCAAATCCGGGGTGCCCACTGTTTCCATTGTACATTGAAGTTTTCTGTTACGAGACGCTGACAGAGACAAGCGCGGACAGACAAAGAGATAACTCATTACGGACAACAGACAGAACACAGAACGAGAACAGAATCAGGATAATCCAGGTAAACGGGTTATCAGGGGCATAGGCAGACACGTAGTCAAAAGACAAGCGGAAATCGAGAACCAGGAAAACACTTCTAATAATCAGGTTTGGTAAACAAACAGAGACGCGGCCGCTGAGCGGATACTTTGCAAGCGGCTAATGCTAACAAGGCCCTTATATAACTTTAGATGTCTGCAGGTGTTCATAATCAGAACTCCGGCGGACTCGAGCGCGCGTATGGCTGGGAAGTGAAGTTCTCTTCCACCATGTCCCTGGGCGGCACTACACGTTGTGAATTTCGACATGTCGTAAGACAAAAATATATACCCAGGAACAAGTTATTTTTACACAGAAGACAAAAACTTTAATCTAAAACTAGCTAATATGTTGTATTATAATATATTAAGATGTCAAGGCTATTTACAGATGTTTAATCAAATGTGAACGTTCCTAAAACAAGGAGATAGTTTGCCTAGGCTATGTTAACTAACTAGCCTGCCAGCTAACTTTAGCTCACAACATAGCCTAGCTACTCAAAAATAATAAATAAGAAAATTCATTTTAAAAAAGTTACTTAACATAATTTTATCTCGCTGTTTTTCTCTTCCTCTTTTTTCTTATTTTCCTATTTCTCTGCATTCGAGAGATATGTCCTTTTTGTGAAATGTTTTGTGGCACATTTGCTGGGGCAGAAACCTCATATCTCCATATTTTGTCATATATATATATTTTTCATGAATCAATTTCTTTATGGTTGTCTCTGGGTTTATATATATATATATATATATATATATATATATATATATATATATATATATATATATATATATATATATATATATATATATATATATATATATATATATATATATATATATATATATATATATATATATATATATATATATACATATATACATATATACATATATATATATAATCAATGAGAAGTATTAAAAAAAACTTGTGACTCATAACTCATAACATGTTGGATCTTTAAACTGTCAGTAAACCTCATAATGTCACCCCTCCTCTATCTTCAATGAACTACTGCACACACCATAGACA
Source organism: Ameiurus melas (assembly GCA_012411365.1). Classification (NCBI taxonomy): domain Eukaryota; kingdom Metazoa; phylum Chordata; class Actinopteri; order Siluriformes; family Ictaluridae; genus Ameiurus; species Ameiurus melas. Next base: position 4,935,960 of record CM022765.1, on the reverse strand, counting down.
GCTCACAAACACTGATCATAAGGGTAAATAAAGAACTGGCTGTTTGAATAAGTACAGCATTTTTATTACTCAAGAGAAACATTATGTCTATAAAGGCTCAACTGTGGTATTGCGTTTGATATAATATATCCTAAATAAACAAAAAAAAAGCTGACATTTCATGTGCTTTTGGGGGCCCATGGTGGCCACGGGGGCCCTAAGCAGCTGCTTAGTTTTCTTATGCCTTGGGCCAGCTCTGCAATGAGCCACATTCCACTGAGGGCAGTCCAAACCCACACCCTCAAACATTCAAACCATACGTCAAAGACTCTGTCACAGGATGTGGCTCAGCTAATGTGGTTGCAGAGAAATGCCATCTTAAAGTAATACTAACTGTCTTTTTCAGAGAGTCCATCTGGCCAGGACGATGCAGCCAAGCCATAAATCACCCTAGGATGCCACAAGCAGGTTGAGAAACAAAGCCTATTTTGGACCACAGCGTAGAGACTCTATGTTCATTCAACATCGTAAAAGACACAGACTCTGAAAGAACCTTTTTCTGGCGTAATTTCTTTATCTCACCTAGTACAACCTAGATTAACTATGTACCCTCTTAATGCTAAATGAAACAAAGCACCAGGACCAAATGGCCAGACAAAAGGCTATTGTTAACCCTCATGACATAAAACATATAGAAAGAGGGGGATGGCGTGTCGGGGGGTGGGGTTGGGGGGCGGGTTTGGGCGTTGGTTGAGGGGGGAGGTGTCGGGTGTTTGGGTGAGAAGAGAACCCCTGAGTGTGAAATTTCACAGGCCTCCTTTGTCTCCACACCAAACCACAGAACAAAGGGCAGAGACAGTTCATTTCTGTTACATGAAGCCTGCTTTAATGTATCATGCTTTGATACACCGTTTATAAAACAATATTTGTAATAATCAGGCTGTAGTGTGTCTGTATTCATGCCACATACCTCCAAATTGTTTAGTATTATCTGTAAACTGGCATTGCCCATGTCTATAATCCTAAACTGTAATCATTATGGTTTATTAATGCATATATCTACCAGCAACTCTTGGGTTCGTTGAGTGGTTTCCTGAAGGATAAGAGTAAGGAAATTCGGGTAGCGTCATATCACAGCAAACCAGTGACTACATTTATCATCCTGCACTGCAGCCTACAAACATGGCCTGCATCCTGCCTATATGCCTTGATTTCTGCCTGATCCTTAAACTTATAAGATTAAACTAATTAACCTGCACTTGCCACTGTCTGTGCCCCCTTTACGTGACAGAAAACTTCACCGATCACATGAAAACTGCAAGAAAGTGAAGGAGACATCATGCCAAGGTAATTAGGAACAATCGACCGAGACTCAACTCTATCATGCTTCCTCAATGGATTTTTCGGCTACCTTGAGTATTTTCTGTTTGACTGCCAAATATATATTTTGACCCTGACGCAGAGGCAGTGGTTGGAATGGCTCCCAACTCATTGGCCAAGCCCACCATTGGGCGGCGCGTCTGTCCTGTACAGAATCAACATGATCATATCACATCAAACCAGTGACTACATTTCCCATACTGCACTGTGGCCTTCAAACATGTTTGCCATGGTCCGCAATTCCCTGCATCCAATTCACAGCACAATCACAACCACAGTTTAAAAGGACTTTGAATGCATTCACTCTATGCAAAGTATATGCTCAATTGCCTTCTGTCTCTGTCATTACCAAGCCTTGTTACCATGAATGTTTATCCTGGTTTTGACCTTGTACTCGTTTACGACCTTGTCTCTTTGCCTTGCCTAGTTTGGGCTGTTTGACTGATCGATTGTCCCTTGCCTGCCCATTTATCTTGATTTCTGCCTGATCCTTTGAACTTATTGGATTAAACTAATTAACCTGCACTTGCCTCTGTCTGTGCCCCCTTTACAGTGACAGGTAGAATGTAATTATATGTATATGTTTATATTTCAAAACAAAGTTTGATCCACACATCATGAAAAGTATGTAACCACCCATCTGTAATATACAATGGACTGATTAACATCATAGGCAGAGAATATGGCTTACATACTGCCATAAGATGATATTTCATTGGAGGAAACATCTTGGGGTTGGACTAGCCAGAAAGAGTTCAAATCCTAGGAAACCGAAGAAACTCTCAGTCTCAGATCTCAGATTCACCAAAGAACAGCAAAATCGAACAGAAGGACAAAGTCGGCGGAGAGCCTCCAGAGCTGGAAAGCTGTCCCCAATCAACATATGCAGGGAGATCACGTCTGCTTGGAGACCCAACCAAGAGGCCCCACCAGTTCTTCAAACATCCTGCCTACTAGATACCGTTTCATTCCTATTGGTCTTCCAAGATGCCACTCAAACTCAGACCAGACCACTGACGAATAACCATTGCAGAAATCCCTGCAACACCACAATGTAAATCCCCTCAAAAACTTTCTAAAAAGTGATAGAAAAGTTTAGAGATTTTTTTGTCACATAGACAACAGACATGCAGTAGATCATAAGGCTGGTGACATGGTTCACAGGTGCCATATATATCGTGCAACATGCTTAATTGCCACGTCACCTGACCATGGCAGGCCTATAAATAGAGGCATGATTTTACACAAGCTTCAGATACCAGTCATACGCGCAAAGCCCTTCCCATACTGTTATGCTAAATGCAACGTTGAAGTTCCCTTTTAAATGGAAGAATAGAAGAAACTTAATCTAAACATGTAATTTTCCCTACATGCATCAGTCTCAGGTATTTACAGTACCTCAAAAACTATTGAAATTGCAAGGCTAATTAATTTGTTTTTGCTTTAGACTGAAGACATTTGTATTTGAGAGCAGAAGCTGAATATGAGAAAGGTTTGAGTCTTATTTTAGGGGTACCTATGTATGTATAGTGTGCATGCAGATGCAAACCCTTCCCATTATAAATTGAATCTAATAATGGAACTGTGAGCTATTTTTAATCTAAAAAACAAAGAATGTGCAAAATGATTATATCTGTTCATGTACCTTGTAATGTGCTCTAGAGATCAGACTAATAAGACCATCCAGTGCCACGATCCACACATGAGGTTTCCATAAACAGCTGTATAACCAAAATGTGTTGTGTGCCATGACACAAATATGGCCATCATGGTTAAAACAAGTGAAATATAAAAAAATTGTGTAAATTGTGGTGCCAAAACATCGAGGCAATCACTCAAAAAGTTTTTTAGAAAAATTAAAAAAGATCAAGCAACCAACTTTACAATTGTTGGACCACTTGAGATGGACTGACCACTTACCTTTATGTGTTTCCTGCTAAACAAGTCATAATATGCTTTTTTAAAATATATATAAAATTTAAGACCTGAGTAATAATTAGTAAAATAAATTTAGAGCAATCATGTAGAGATTTTTTTAATTGGTGTTCATCACTTTGTAAACAAATTTTAAAACACAGCGGGAAAATACTATATGGATATTTGAGAGATGCATAACTTTGTTTATAAAAAAAATTATATTTCATTTCAATTTCACATGAGATGAGGTGTAGTCTGTTTTCACTAAGAGTACCCATCTATCTCAGTTCAGTTTGGATAGCTTTTAGGATTTTCTTTGTGACACTTTAAATTGTTGAACAAAATTTTAATTTGTTACTTTTTTTATGATATTCTTGAACCACATGTTATACATGTAAACCTTTTGTTGTTGCAGACAACACAGTCTTTGTAGATGAAAGCTACTCTCTTTGGGAGTATGGCTACCGCAAAGTGCCTCTGTCATTGGGGAATAAGCGCTTGATCAACTTTGTCCTTGTTTAGTGCTAGTTGATTGGCTTTTCAACTGGTCAAACATTGGAAATGAAGATTGATGTTTTGTTTATTGGGAAAAAGCATATTTGATTCAATCCACACTTTTAAATGTTTAATTTTAAGTTTTCACATGTAATATTTGAAAATTTATCATATTTCCAAGCAAAAGGGCAAGAGTTCAAGTGAAGTCACAAGTAATTGATGTCAAAGTCAGGTTGTCTTTGATTATGTCAAGTTGAGTTGAAAGTCAGCAAATTTGTGACTCGAGTCCAAGTCAGGTGACAAACACTGTATGTGTGTATGTGTGTATGTGTGTTGGGTGGGGGGGTGGGGGGCAGGTATTCGGGTGTACTGCAGGAACACTGTATGTTCCACTCTTTGCCAGTAGATGTGGTTGTAGTTCTACATTCGAGACGCATTCAGAAAGTAGTGAATGTTCCCTGTATATGTTTGTTTTTTATTGAAATCAGGCTGAATTCACATATGAACACGAGCAGATGCTCATTTACCCACATGAAAAGGTTCCAAAAAAGGTCCTGTTTGTCATCTTTAAACAACCTCAATTGATCTACACTCTCAGTGTAAGTGCACACTTTTCTTCCTGTGCTTGTGCATGCTATTTTTAGATGCCTTCTAAAAACCACAAAAGACCTTGGATTGAGATATAAAACTTAATCAGAAGTAAATGCTCTAGCAGGAGAGTTTCAAAACCACTGAAAAGGATGGAATAAAATTGCACATAGTGCATATTCTTCTCTCCGCAGAGTTAAATCTGCCTGATATCAGTGACATAAATTAGCTTATTATAAACAAGACCTAGTTAGGAGAGATGTATGAAAAGGGATCCTTGTTTACTGTTCTCAAGAATTAATTAGGCCAAAGGAGTAAAGTGATTCACATGTATTCGTGTTTCATGATTCATTCAAGATTTCTGATGTTTTTTAAAGTGCTGCAAGCACATAATGCTCTACTGGCTTCATGTAGCTATTTTCTATGTCCTTTTTTGTCATTTGTTCTGTGACTGAACAATGTGTGTTTAATCTGTCTACTTGATATGTCAACAAAGCAGGCTGTAAAACATCAGCCTACAGAGAGATTGAATCTATGAGGTGTTTCATTCTGTGTAATCACCTGATGTGTCTGAGAGATCAGACAGTGTCACTGACAGGCTATCTGAATCTACACTCTGGACTAAAAAGAAATCAGTCCCAGCCCCTCTTCTTCATACCATTGTTCTATGTATTTTTCTTACAACCACTGATGGTATTGTTGCACTACATTTCACAAAAATGTAAGCAAATCCGCCTTGACATATATGTTAACAGCAAAAATTCTGATCTGGATGCCAAAATGAAATGTCCTGCTGAGCCCATTTATACCAGCCACCCTTGATAATGTCAGCCTTTTTCCTTTTTATATCAATCATATAGCTGCAGATGTGATCATTTTCACTAAGGATCAGTGAAATTTTATATATAAATATATATATATATATACAAATATATATATATATATACTTATATACTTATACGTATATATACTTATACTTATACTTATATACTTATACTTTTTTTTTTTTTTTTTTTTTTTTTTTACGATCCGTAGTGAAAATTATCACATCTGCAGCTATATGATTGATATAAAAAGGCTGACATTACTGGCCTGCTTTGTTGTATATACATGTGTATATACAGACATGTTAAGGGCAAAGTGAGAGAAATGCCATTACACTATGTTGCCATTTTGATATTGGGCCTGTGAGGTAAATGGCAGTAGCAGGTTATCAACAAGTCTTTATAAAATCTTTATTAAATAAAAAAAATATCAATTAAAAAAAAGTGTCCTATCAATGGCACCTTGTCCATAAAAGCAGGTGGGGTGGAGTCCAAACATATTTATCAGCCATCAAATTCTCAGCACTAACAGAGGCTCTAATAGAGATCCTTTGCGGCAGGGATCATTCTGCCCCATCTTTAGTATACAAATGGGGTTTTTTTTGAGTGGGGGAGGGGCTACAACCAAGACAGTTAAACATTGTGGCAATGATGACAATTACAGTTGAATTTAAAAATGACAATCAAAATGAATTTAAATTAATCTTGCAGTCCAAATATTTCAGTCTTTTCCATGATTGTCACGCTTGGAAGTTGAAATGGATGCAAGTGTAGAATATCAAAGTTTTAATAAAGAATCAAACAACATACAAAAGACACTATAACTTAGAGGCAAAACACTGTGGCAAAGATAAACATAAACTAATGAACAAAAACAGAGCTACAGACACAAAGGATAAGAAAGACTAATGTGAGACAAAGAATGCAGTGCAAACTGTGGCTATATACATGAGTGCTCAATTAACAGTTGCAGGTGCATGTGACTGTGATGTAGTGGCTGCTGGGAACTGCAGTTCTGAGTCCCTTCTTCGATTTCATGACAGTGATTAGAAAGGCTGTAATTAGAAAGTTTAATCTACACTGTAATCTAGCTAGCTACATAACTAAGCTAGGTTGTTAATGTAGCATCATAATTGTACCAGTTGCTTCTAAAATTATAACATCAATTTCAATAAAGCCATGATATAAAATTAGTGAATCTGAAAGATTGGTGAGCTATATTTTCATTTTAAAGAAGCCATTTAAAAAGTAGGATGGTGTTGTTTTTGTGAGAATATTCATTTGTGCTCGGGCACTGATTTTTACACCAGAATATGTCTTTCTGTTCTCTCCTTGAAAATTGCTGCACATAGTTGGTTTGTTCATTCAAGTCTTGTCAACTCTCAACTGCTTAAAATCACTTTATAAAGTAGTTTCGTGAATTGCACGTATTATGGTCTTTTGGTTTTTTTTCCAAATATTACCTTTCATGCAGTGTGCTATATAGCTGTTTGTGAATGTAAAATGTCTGAAAAGTTTCTAAATCAAAGCGCATAACAAACAGAGTTATTGACTCCCAAAAGAAAGAAGCGATTCTGAACAGCTGAAACGAGTCGTTAGTAATTCCAGACTTACTGCATAGGTTTGTAACAAAAAAACCCCGCCTCTGGTCTTCATTGGATTTTTGCGAACAGACGGAATTAAAACTCATCATGGTAGTGGGTGTTTCCTTTTCTTGACACACGTTGACAGCGGTAGACAAATCACAACAGACTGGGACAACTGACCAATCAGAGCAGAGTATGCTCTCTGAAAGGAGGAGTTTAGAGTGAATCCTTTAGTACGGCAATGCTGCAATTTGAATTTTGAGCACATTAAAGTGTTTTTTGACCTTGGTTGCCTGTAAATCTATTGTAGAGAGTTTTAAAACAAAATTAGGCACATTTCAAAACCATAATAGGTGCATTTTTTTTAGGCTGTCATAATTAATCATGAGTCCTCCTGCTCCACCAAATCAACACTTACAAGCCACTTCTGTCACCTTCCAACCCTACCTGCCATTACCAGAATCTTAACAATGCCAATTCTGAGAGCATGTTAGAGATCCATTGAAGTCCATTACACAGAAAAACACTTCAGGACTGTGACCTCATGGTTGTTGTTTTTGAAATGAAAGAAGACCTTAAATCTCTGTATTTCTCAATCTAATGTCAAGCTGCTTGATATGCAGAGGGTGTAAATGCTTTCAGTAATGATGCAGAAGGCAAAATCCTGCAAAATTAATTGTTTTTATTCATTTATTTACTCATTCAGATGTATTACATTAATGCCTATTTATTTTAATCACCAGGTTTTTTTCATAAACAGGAAATTAGTCTGAATGATAAAAAGATTCAAAATGACTGACTTGGCCTTTTATGAAAACTGATTAGAAAGTTTGCCATGCTTTTCAACATCTGCTCTCATGTGAAATGATGTTTCATGCAAGCATATAAGATTAATGAAATGGAACAGTTGCAGTAATCAAAGTCTGTTTTTTTTTTTTTTTGGGGGGGGTTTCAAATTATGATCAAGCAGTCATATTTGCAATCAGGCAACCTCAATACACTCAGCTGTTTCAGCAAGCAACTTATGTCATTCCATACAACGCAGCTCAAATCACACATTATTTCTGCAAGCTTTTATTGTGCATTTTCTCTAATTAGTTTTGCGTGGTCACCATGGTAACGGTGAACGGGTTGAAACGGGGGCACTCCTGGATGAAAAGTAACTTGGAGTTCATCTCAAGGCTCTTTTTAGGGTCGAGAAAGTGTAAATGCCTGAGAAGTCATGAGAGATTTCTTGCATGGTGTGAAGAAGGAGACACTGCACAACTTCAAGTGGCTGTGGAGAGCCAGTATTAACCTGATTGCATTTTCAATCCTACCACTCTCAGAAATCTGGTGAGAAATAAAGGCAGGCATGTTGCTAGAGGTTGACTGTCTGGACACAAAGAAAAAAGAATTGTAGATTTCTATTGTGCACTGGTCTAACACATTCAAATGATGCATCTGGCTTACTGTGTACTTCACACACTAAAATCCCTAGTGTTAAATCAACACTGGTGATTTTGCTATGCATCTTCTTTGAATGTTCTTTGTTGGAACATTCAAAGAAGTGAATGGAAGAAGTCATGTTTATTTAATGGAAATGGAAGAAATGGAAGAACTTATGCCTATTTAACATTCACAGGAGGTTTTTTCATTGTGAAAAATATCCCAATTAGCAGACCTCATAAATGCATATTGTATCCTACTGTGAACATTGGATATTGACATCCACTTGGGAATCTCCTAATGCATGTGTGAACACATACCAAGAGCCTCCAACAGTCTCCTAGTGAAGTATGGAAATATTTCCAATTATTCTCAGTGCTACCAGCTGTGTGGCTTAATTGCTGAGTCCTGTACAGCATGGCAGTAATTAGTGTTAGAGGACGTAATGCACATAACAAGGATTGAGGCCAGTTGCAAACCACAGCATCCAGTTCTAATGTCTTTCAAGCTCTCCTAAGGAGAAACAAAACTTTTTGTGGCCTCTCCAGGGCTCTGTACGCAGCTTCATGATGGCCAAACTTTAGAATAAACTTTATTCTTTAGTTTACATATTAAACTATGACTGTTATCTACAAAAATTATTAAAGTATAACGTGACATTTTGGAAGACAAACCTTTGCTGTGACATTTTCCACAGCTTGCAGAGACATTTTTTAAGATGTCAGAGACAGTTTAGATGTTAAAGGTATTCCTTAATTAGGGCCTTTTCTCTTGTCTAATTAACGGTTATTAATATAAAATAAATTATGAAAATGGTTTTGTTAACAGAAAATGGATATAGACCAGCGACATTAATAGGATCACCTCTACACCTGCTCATTCATGCAATTATCGAATAAAAATAAGTCTATAGGGATTACACAGCATGGTGCGAAAAACAAAAAAGCCTCCATAGAGAGGTACTTATGTGGAAACACCTTGTTGATGAGAGATCAGACAGGAAATCTTAAATCGACTCACATAACCACTCTTTACAATCGCAGTGAGCAGAAAAGCATCTCATAATGCACAACACATCAAACCTTGAGGCAAATGGGCTACAACAGCAGAAGGGCAAAGTTTTTCCAATGTTATGACGAGTTTCAGTAAAAAATAAATAAATAAATAAATAAATAAATAAATAAATAAATAAATAAAAAAAATACATATATATATATATATATATATATATATATATATATATATATATATATATATATATATATATATATATATATATATATATACAAAGGACAGAGCTCAAAATATCAGATATGTGGTTTGGCCGTAAAAATTATAGTGATAATTCCTCATACAGAACTATTCAGAAGCATAAAGAGTCACGGACATGCATTCAGGTTGGACAGATTTCAAACACATTCAGCTGTTTTGCATTCCCATCTGTTGCTAACAGAATCAGTGGGGAAATATTACATTTATGCTCAATTGGTTGAAAGCGGTTGAAAGCAATCTGCATCAATGGGACTGCATGTGAAAGAGACAGAGAGAGAGGCTGAAAAATTTGATGGAGATGGAAAAATCCAGCAGGAAATAGACTTAGGAAAGAGATGATAAGTGCAACAGAATTGAATGGCTGTTTTCCAAATTGATATCTTCAGCAAATGTCACTTCTCCATAAGAGGGTGGGAGGGTGGGATTGAATCACTGCTCTAATGGATATTAGGAGGATATTTAGGAATAGCTCACTTTACATTAAAGTAAATACAGCAACAGACGATTTGCCTCTTGGTCACCTGTGTACTTTAAGAGGTTATCTCATTAGACAGGTAGCATTCTAAAACTTAGGTGGGTGGAGGTAGTTGGAGTCAGGGGTTTCCTCTGAGGTTAGAGGATAGTCAGTTATGAAATATGGCTTAAATAAAATAATGATTGAATAAAATCTAAAAAAAAGAAAAAGTTTATTTAAAAAAATTATAGCTGTTTTCTAAGTCAAACAGGTTTTTTGTTTGTTTGTTTGTTTTAACCCAGTAACCCCGTAAGGCCGAAAAACCGGTTTGACCTGTTCCCGTAAGGAATATATCCCGGCTTGGTCGTCTATGCCAAATACCCGTAAGGCAGATAGAGCGGCTTTACAGTGTAAACTTGATCCCCGTAAGGCTGGTATACCGGCATTACTCTGCTATGATTCCTTACTTATTTAATTATTATTTTTTGACCCGGAAGGTTGATGACATCATGACGTCACGACAAGAAAACATACACATAACATACAAACATACAAACAAGAAAACATACACAGTTACACAGTGAAAAAAAAGAATACATACACAGTTACACAGGTGAGAGCAAGTATTCTGGATAGTGACAGCAGTGAAAGTTCAGGCGATGTTGGAACCGAAACTGATAGTGATGCAAACTCTCATGATTCGGACCCTGATCCTTCTTCATCTTCAGCATCAACCAGTGCAACTGACACTGCAGAGGTTTGGAGTCATAACGTAACAATTTCTGTGCATTCGTGAAAACACTACCTGCTGGTCTGATTATCACCAGAAAGTTGACTTTTGGTGCTAAAATGCATTTATTCAAGGGCATTGACCACGCTGGTGCTCGTATGTTACTTCTAAATGAGTATAAGGATTTTAGCAAGCATTTTTTGTCATTTCTCTAGTTAAGATTTGTGCTCTAAGTGGAGTAAAAATACTGAACTGCTTCATTTTCAAAGTAATATTACACAAACACATTATTATAAGTTGTTTCAAGGCCTAAAATTGTTAAAAATTAAAATGTTGATTTTGGGAACTCATGCAGTTTCTATGGGGAATATAGGGTTGTGGGACATAATACTGTGGAAACTAAGGGGTAAGAGGGTTAAGTTGTCTAGTCCTATTTTCCATAATAAAAGCAAATACTTATTCAGGACATTGCTATTTTATACTATTTTAAAGGCAAAGTTAAATTTGGATATACAACAGCAAATAATGAATCAAACCATACAGCCATACAGCTATAAACTCTAAATACTTTCCAGATACACTGTGAAATCCTATATATATATATATATATATATATATATATATATATATATATATATATATATATATATATATATATATATATATATATATATATATATATATATATATATATATATATATATATATATATATATATATATATATATATAATAAATCAATCAATACCATAAATGTGCTAAATAATAAATCTGCTCTGCTTGGGACATTCAGCCCAGGGGCCCGGGATGTTTCATGGCAAATTTGGGTTAAAAGTTGCTCAGTGAACCAAAACTCAGCGTTGAGAAAAAAAATTAATAAATAAATAAAAAGATTCAAAAGCAAGACGAGTGCATCCAATGAAAACATGACATTTAAAACCAAACAAAAACAACAAAAACAAACGACATGCCCAGAGAATTACAAGTTTATCCAGTAGCGAGGGAGGCTAGTAAAATAAAGGGTAAATAAACCGAGAGAGTAACAGGTGAATCATCACGACACGTGGAATGACCTTTTACATCAAGCACCAGTTCAGCTGTAAAAGTGTAAAGTCGCAAACAAACGTTCCGGTACATTATCTCTCGTGTAAAAATTTTTTTTTGGGGGGCTCTGTCACGGTTCCCCCTTGAAGCAGCATGCTCTCGCGTGGTTGCGCATGCGTGTTGTGACATCTGAACATGTGCTCTTTGTTTTTGTTTCTGCCATTGGCTGGGAGGGCACGTGTGTTTTGTTTATGTTCGTCATGACCCCGCCCCGTGTCTGTCATAGGTTGTATCCCCACGTGTGTCTGTATTACTCCCAGCTGAAATCTGTTTAAGTTAATTCATGCAGGTTTATATACTACGTGCCGCACTACACACGGCGCGGTTAATTAAACATAGTTCCTTGTTAGTTATAGTTCACGCTGGGTTATCCGCTCCCAGAACATTGTCATAGCTCACGTTCATGTTTATGCTTATGTTTGTTTCTCGACCCTGTTTTCCGTGCCACGTTGTCGATATCTGCCTTGCCCCAAGTTTATGCCTGTTTGCCGTTCACCTGACCTTCGGTTGTTTTCTGACTACACCTTTGGATTACGTTTTGGATTTGTCTGCCTGCCTCTTGTAAATAAACTACACTCGTTCTTAAGTGCGCTTACCTCCTTCCTTTATCCGCTCCGTCACGAGTTGTGACAATCATATTTTACTATTTTGCTATATAAGGGCATACCATTGCTTAAAATTAGTAAATGAGCTGGTAGTTTAGCTAGAAGTTGTTGTTTCTGTAAAATGAGTGCATGCAACATGGAAGCTCGTGTCCATCAACAGAGTCCTCCTTATATCTCAAGGACAGCATTAACACAATTTCCAAATCTCATTTAGGTTTATGGGGATTTTATTTTATACTGATGGCCAGATATATTATGTTGTATTAATATTTGTATAATGATATATTAAGAAACTGGGTTACAAACCTAAATACACATTTTCAGCACCATGTATGTGGCAACATGCAAAAATCGGCCCTTCTCCCATCATATGTATTAATTTTACATTTACACATTTATTCATTTAACCGACATGTTTCTCCAAAGCTACTTACAAATGAGAAAATTTGTAAGGACGTTATGGCAAAAAGTGGGAAAGTCTATAACAAAATATGTAGTAAAATAAGACACTTTTATCTTTTAATAAAGCTTATGAATTGGGATGAGTTTGTAAAGTAAATCTCCCACCCCTGATCATAGAACATGCGTCATGAACATGTGCATCAATTTGTTTCATCTAACAAAATATAACACATTAAACAGGATTTTCTACCGATTTTTTATAAAAGCTGTAGTCAGTCACAGAAGAATGGAGTACAGTCTAATTGGAAACCTACAGTACATTAAGCTGATCCTTTACATCCCCATCATTACAATAAAACCATTTAGTAATCAGTCATATTAATGCCTCCATAAAGTTTACTTGAGGACACCTGAGTCCTGATTTAGCCCATAAGAAATTCATTATTAACACATTTTCTTTGTTTCTGAGGTGCTTGACAGCTTGGTGATTGACTATTTACATCACTTCACATCAGCTTGTAAACTGGAATTTGCTCATAAGCCTGCCCACACGATTGGTTTGTGCCAGAATGGGGAACATAAACTGGTTTATGTTACGCCACAGCAAACCAGACTACAGTTCCCATCCTGCACTGTGGCCTACATGGCCACCATGGACTACACTTCCCACACACACACACACACACACACACATGTTCACGTTCTCCGGACCACTAGTCAGACACACCTGTTCCCAATCACACATTAATCACCACACACTTTAAAATAGACTGCTCATTCACAATGTGTTTGCAAAGTAATATGCGCAGTTGCCATTGTCTCTGTCATTTACCATGCGGTTACCTTGTTCCTTGTATTTATTCATGGTTTTTGATCTTGTGTCTGGTTATTCATCTTTGATTTTTGCCTTGCCTCGCTTATGCCTATATGTTGATCGCCTGACCCATGCCTGTTATTTCGACCACACCTGTTATTTCAAACCTGTCTTAAAATTTGCATTTATGTTCATATTTCTCTTCAACAAAGTTCTTAACTGCGATCGTATCCATCCTAAACCTCATTTTGTGACAGTTGAACATAAACGAAAACTTTGAAAGCGTAAACGAAAACTTTGGCAATGCATTCATAAACCATGATTTATAAAACGGAGGCTTAGAAAAGTGATAACAAAAAATTATGTTTATTTGACGACCATGTTAAATGCCATGTTAAATGAGTTCATTGTTTTCAGTTTCAGAATGTCTTGCTTCTGTCTCATTGTATATTTTTGCTTGTTCCTTGAAAAGTTATGTTCTATACCTTTGGCACATATTTAATTCCATACTCTTGAGCTTGTGGCTTAAATATCAAACAGCCCCAGCCATGTTAAAACCTGGTGTGACGCGCCAGGGCGCAGGAAGTAGTCAGGATGCCAATGCAGCGGAGAACGGTGAACTTTATTTATAGTGTAAAAAACAAATAAACAAAATCAAAACAAGAACACATGAACTAAACAGGCTAAGCTATGAACTTCCCAAGTTCCCAAAAACCGAAAGGTCGACCATCCAGTCTCTGTAATTCTCGGGAAACATACTGACGAACCGCGCCGTGTGGAGCACAGCACAGGGTATATAAAGAGCTCCCGTAATCAGTCCAATGAGCTCGCAGCTGTGCGTGATTCCCATACACACACACACATGACCCTATGACCTTACGGGACGAAGGCATGACGTCAATGCGGATGATGTCCGCACATGCGCAGTGGCGTTTGATATGCGCCATTGCTCCGGGAGGGCTTTTACAACGCGGAAGGAGTCCGTGCATGCACACTAGCACTCACTGCACGCCACTGCTCCGGGCGAACTGTGACACCTGGCACCAGGATGATCCTGGAAATAAAGCAATATAACTCTGGGATCTAAAAAAAAAAAAAGGGGGGGGGCTGGGGATTAAAATGTATGTAAAAATATAGATCGTGTGGATGAAAGATTTAAATTAAACTACCCAACTGCCAGAATTTCTGTTATCTGTTCAGCTAGTCTGTAGAACCTCAAACATGACCTGAAGAATAGCCACAAGGAGAACTCTATGTTCAAGTGGACCAAATTCAGCTGATGAATTCTTAAATCTGATTTATCAGAAGGAGTTGATTCATTTTCTATAACAGCAGTTCCGGCTGCATTTTTAATCACAGTGCACTTGTTCTACTACTTTATCTTTCTAATACAGCTAATTCAAAGGTTATCCATAATAATCAAAACTCATTAATAATAAACCAGTTAAAAATGTGTTGTCACATACAGTAGCCATGAAAAAAATTGGTGAAAATATGGAGTAGCTTTCTGTAAAGAGACTCTTATATAACATTTACGGAAGGAAACTCCAGTGGGAGAGTCTTGCATTTTTATGGTAATATGATGTACCCCTTCACTGATTATTTTACTATAACAGCATGCCTCATCATGCTTTCTTCCTTACATGTTATATCTATACATTCATATAACCCTAAAATTTGCATTTCATTGTTTTATGTTTATTTCCCAAAATATACAGTATATTTCAGGATGAAATATTGTTGTTGGGTTTTTTGTTGTTGTTTGTTTACAAAAAAAATCACTCAGTCAGTACAGACACTAAACTCAACTCTGAATCAGGTCCTATATTCTTACTCCCTACACTATACCCTGCACTTAACGTAAAGAAATGTATCTCCACAAGAGCATCCAGAAAATTAAAAGACCTCATGTTCATTTGTGATTCACTTCTTGATTGGAAATGTTAAACTGTTGCATCCTCCAATGGTTCCTTCACTTTCAGCTATGTAGAACAGCCTGACACCACCGAGTGCTAAAAGTATCCAGTGTTCCACACTATTTTTTTGGCAGCTCTAACACTTCTGCCTGGTAAAAATAGTGCACTGCACGTTGTTAAATTCCAGTGTGAACACACAACTCATGCACACACAAAAAAATCAAGTTAATAATTTTTAATCCCACTTCTTAAAATAAGTTACCTCCTGTCACAAGGCAAGTGCATCCCGTTTGTGCCATATATAGATTAGATTAGATTAGATTAGATTAGATTAGATTAGATTAGATTAGATTAGATTAGATTAAATAATTTGATCTAAGCACATATTGTTATCTATACAGGCAAAAAAAACATTTATGAAAGGAAGCATACAATTTGTGTATTTTTTTAAAGAAATAAATTCAGCCTTTAATTGGAAAAAAGTATAGCAATGAATCAGGAACACAAATATTCTAATATATGTATCGGTATCTATTGAGTTCTCTATATATGGATCTGTATTTGGATTTAAGCTGCGTTCATGACATGTTGTAATCACCATAATTACGAGATTCTGACTTGTAAAAAGTGTTCGAATACTCATAAAACTCGTAATTACAACTAAAGTAGGAATTTTTTGAGAGCTCCAATTTGTACCACCTGATCGCTGCAACGCCATGCGGAAACACTCAAAATGGCTAAGTAGAATATTTTGCATAATTTTTCTGTATAATAATTAATATAACTGACTATTATTAATGTCTTAATAATGCAAGATTAATCTCAAAATAAAATAATAATGTATTTTGCTGTTGTCAACGACATAATTTCACATGGATTCACTTTGGCAAATAGAAACGTGTAATTCTGAGTTTGAGGACGTGAACAGTTCCGAGTAGAACGTCCAGGTTGTCATCTAGTAATTACGGTAATTCTGACATGGCTTGAATGCAGAGCTGAACCTGAACCTGAAGTGGGTGCAGCCTAAACCCTAAATAAAAAATAAAAAAATCTGACCCCTACTCTTATGTCATTGGAAGCACTGGAAAAATGTATGTAAAAAAAAAAATAATAATAAAAAAGCACTGTAAAAATCTTTCTTTTTCCTGTTTCAAATTGAAACATGTTTGAAGTTACAAATGTGCTATTGGCACAGCATCAGAGATTTATGTGCACAGTATTCACTAGCAATTTAGTTGTATGTTAGTACTGCGTCTCTGAGACATCTTAAGTGTTTTGTGTAGCATGTCTTTGACGAGGTCATTAGCCGACCGATCTGGATCAAATCCACATGCAACCCGGAGCAGATGGAATGAGAGCTGCAGCATGCTGATCTAAATGAGAGCTTCAGAGAGTGTATATATATATATATATATATATATATATATATATATATATGTGTGTGTGTGTGTGTGTGTGTGTGTGTGTGTGTAATCAGAATGGAACAGAGTATGTACAAGTGATTTGGTGTAGTGTGCAATTGTGGGAAACAAACAAATGAAGCCCATTCAACAGCCAGGTCTTTTTACTTGCATAGTCTGCTTAATGAAGAGAAGCAGAGAGGACAGAGAGGTGCAGGTTATAAATGTCGAGTTCATTAAAGATGACAAGGGCAAAAAATAGATAAAGAAGCTTCAGAAGAAAGGTCTGTTAGACTCTTATTACACAGAGGAACAGGAGGAGGAAAATTTTGGCTGGGGCAGGGGGTCCCATTGGTCCCATTTCATCTCTGGGGGGGCTTCGGGCATTGGGGGTTTGATGGATAGTTTGGTAGGCTGGGACACACTTTTTGTGTGAAGTGTCTATGGGTGGAGCATGCCAGGGCAGCTCTCATTTCATCTGCTCCGGGTCAGTCCGGGACAGTGCGCATTGTGAACGCTTTACAATTAGTGATGGGAAGTTTGGATCATTTTACTGACTCGGATCGGAACTCATTCAGGAAAATGAACTAATCTTTTTTCCAGTCATTTCGTTCATTTCAGCAGAAAAAACTTAAAATGTTACATTTTAAATTCCTCAACACATCTCGTACTTACGCAAACGTTGATCACATTTGGGAATAAAAAATAAACTATAGGCTAAATCAACCAAAGTCAAATAATAAAAAACAGAAATGATTAATTAATTGCTTAGCTTGGTCTTCAGGCTATGCAGTCCTTTTTTTGTCACATCACATTTGTCACATCTGTTCCCCAGAAACAGAAATGATTAGTTCAGCTCTCGAGCCTCATGGATTGAGTTCCATGATTCGTTCATCCTGTGACTGGCCCATAGGCAGAATGCAGTGGGGATGTAATATGATGAACGAATGACTCGAACCCAAAGACTCGAGATGTGAACTAATCATTTCTGTTTCCTGCACAGAACCTATGGGGATGTTGCAGTGCATGCATGGTCAAAAATGAACAAATCACACTCTAAGACAACTTGTTGTTCCAAAGTCATATTAAAGATTCATTCAAAATGAATGAATAGTTCATGAACGACACATCACTACTTCCAATTAGGCAGCTCCACTCGTGGCTCTCTCTCTTCTCGGCTGAAGGGAGTTGAGTTTCAGAGCCTCGCAGATCTGAGCCTGTTGCTACTGAGGTATCTCATATGAATCTGGAAGAGGAGCCGGAGATGAACGCTGCTCTATCTCTTGCTCTGTCTCTTGCTCTGTCTTCCAGGTCCGGCTCTCCGCTGGATTTTGGAGCTCACTTCGCGACTCCTCCTTCTGCTATGGAAAGCCAAAAAAAAACCCTTCTTTGACTCCGAGACAGAAGGGGGTAATATGGAGAGCAACTCTCAAGCATATAAAGAGCTGCATGAAGTGACTACTAAGGCAGTTGAAAAAATAAATCTAGACTGGTCTGGGAAGTGGAAGTGGCTTGTAGCAGGCTGGATGAGTGCTTTCTCACCAATGAAAATAAAGCTCCCTCATGCTGTAGAAAACTTCCTTTTCCAGAAGTGCACGATGAAAAAACCATACACTAGCCGCATTTATACCCACCTTGGCGTTGGTGGGCAAGGCCTATGCGGCAGTGGGATCTCGCTTGTGGGTCACTGCTTACAATGGTAGTGTTGCAGGCCTACCAAGCAGACCTGCTGAGTGAGCGTGTCATACAGCGGTGTTCAGCCAGTTGTTTCCCCGTTGTGTTAAGTTCACCAGCGCTAGTGTCAAGGCACAGAAGGTGAGTGTGGCAGCCCACCTCCCCCCATGGACAGCCAAGGGGACCAGGTGGCCACACCCTTCTAATAGGCCTGATCCGAGAATGAATATAAAGGCCAAGCAGACCAAGAAGGAGTGGCCCTGAGGGGCCACGGAGGGACTTATCAGGGGACATGAGATTGTTAGGGCAGTGCACCTGAAGGGCCAGCTTTAGCCAAGGCCGTGCCAAGTTTTCAGTCATTTACTACTGCCAAATATTTCTCCATGGGTTTTGCCAAAGGTCCAGTTCAGAGCTCGACCCCCCTGGTACAGAGATGTGTTTAATCCAATAGTCAGCAATGAGCAGAGCCAAACATTAGCACAGAAAGCAAGGTCCCTCTTGGACAAAGGGACCGTAGAACATGTACCCCTTTCCCTGAGGGAGGTTTTTTTTTTACAACCATTATTTTCTGGTCCGCAGAAAGATGGGAGTATGCAGCCAATTTTAGATCTGCATCATCTGAACCATACTCTTCAGACAGGTTCAAGATGTTGACACTCAAACTTATCATTCCACAGAATCAGTTTCAGGACTGGTTTGTGATGATAGATCTAAAAGGTGCATATATGCACATAGAAATATATGCATATATAATTCTCACCCACATTTAGAGTTTGGGGCTCAGGTTGAACCTCAAGAAAAGTATGCTTTCTCCCATGCAGAGGACAACTTTTCTAGGGGTTATAATGGATTCTACTATGATAAGGACGTTTGTGTCCCCAACATGTTTTTGGTTAATCCTATGAATATTGAGCAAGATAAAGCTGGATATGGGCATCCCCTCCAGTCTCTATGAGAGACTGTTAGGTCTTATGGCAGCAGCAGCCAACATCATACCATTGGGCCTATTGCACTGGAGACCGTTTCAGTGGTGGCTGAAAAGTCAGGGGTTTTGTTCAAGGACAAAACCTCTGAGAGTAATCAGGGTCACTCAGCTATGACTACGTGCTCTGAGAATTTGGAGATTTCTAGCCTCGGGTCACACTCTAGGGGTGTCTAATTATCGTAAGTCGGTTAAGACAGATGCCTACCTAGCAGGCTGGGCTGCGGTCTTAGACTGATGTCCAGCTCACAGTCTCTAGAGCAGTCCTCATCTGGAGTGGCATATAAATCACCTAGAGATGCAGGTCATATTTTTTGACGGAACACCATGTGTTAGTTGTAACAGACAACACAGCGGTGGTCTCATATAACAGTCACCATGGAGGTGGTTCTCTAAGTCTTCTCTGGGTGGAGGGAAAGTTTTTGTCAGTGAGTTAAATACACAATACAGGCAATGTGGGCTTAGATATCCTTTCGAGACAGGGGCTGAGTCCTGGGAGATTGAGGGTCCATCCACAAGTGGTGGAGTCCATATGGCGGAGGTTTGGCCACATGGAAGTTGATGTGTTCGCCTCCAAGACAAAAAAAGACACTGCTCACAGTGGTTCACTCTCACTCCTCCCGCACCATTGGGGCTGGATGCCATGGTGCACACATGGCTGAGGTCATGTCTGCATGCTTTTTCCCCAATCGCTCTGCTCCCAAAAGTTCTAGTGAGAGTTTGGCAAGACCATCTACATCTGCTGCTAGTAGCACCTTATTGGCCAGCTTGAATATGGTTCTCAGAGAAAATATCCATGCTAGACGGCACTCCTTTCAACCCAGAGCGCTGATTTATCACCCTCGGCTAGAACTATGGAAACTGTGGGTCTGGACCCTGAAAGTCACCAGCTCATAGATTCTGGTCTTGCAACTGAGGTTGTAGAGACCATGTTGAACACTAGAGCACCATCCACAGAGAAATTGTATGTGTTCAAGTTGCAACTTGTTTTCTCATGGTGTGAGGAAGCTAGACCCAGTAAACTGCACAATAGCTACAGTCTTGGAGTTCTTACAAGGGCGTTTCTCAGCAGAGTTGGTTCCTTCTACAACAGGGTCTATGTAGCCGCCATTTTGGAAATCCAAAATGAGAGCCATTTTGGGAGCCTCTGTGAGGCAACATCCTGTAACTTCAAGGTTTATGCATGGTGTCAGGTGGCTGAGGACCGTCTGCAGACCACACATACCTTCCTGGGACCTTTCTGTGTTCCTGGAAGGTCTGTCAGGTGCCCCATTTGAGCCTGTAGAGTCAGACTCAGAAAAGCTTTTGACTCGAAAGGTAGCTTTTCTGCTGGCCCTGAAATCTCTCAAGTGAGTAGGAGGTCTACAAGCTCTCTCTGTTGCCTCTTCCTGCCTTGACTTACGACAGACTTAGAACCTATGTCTGCTGCCCAGCCGGAAGTGTTGCAGGCTTTCTGCCCTTCTCTGTTCATCACAACAGAAAAGAGAAAATGCACCTACTGTGTTCAGTAAGGGCTCTCTGTAATTACATACACCACTCTGGCCAGTGGCATAAGTCAGAGCAGCTGTCGGACTGCTTTGGCGGTGACAGTATAGGTGATGCTGTGTTTAAGCAATGCATTTCTAATTGGATAGTGGAAGCAGTCTGGGCAGTGGTGGCTTGGGTTACTGATTGGAAGGCTGGGGGTTCAAGCCCCAGCACTGCCAAACTGCCACTGTTGGGCCCTTGGGCAAGGCCCTTAAACGTCTCTGCTCCAGGGCTGCTGTATCATGCCTGACCCTGTGCTCTGACCCCAGCTTCCTGACATGCTGGGGTATGCAAAGAAAGGAATATCACTGGGCATATGTATATGTGATAAATAAAGACTCTTTATTATCATTTCATTATCTCTATCACTTATGAGACATACGGTCCCTCTATATGCCTATGGGAATAAGGGCTTATTCCACTACTTGGGGTCACCTGCTTTGTCCAAAGGGGTACCCTTACAGGATGTGTGTGCTGCAGCGGGGTGGTCTACGCTGGGCACTTGAGTCTTGCAGTAACCCTCAGGCTTAGATCTTTTGAACAGGTCATGCCCTCAGTATGACAGAGTGGGTATTCTCATTTCACCAGCGTGGAGCTCACACAACGTTGAATTCCCTTTGAAAGGGAACATCTGGGTTACGTATGTAACCCTGTTACCTGAGAATGGAACGAGACATTGCGTAGCTTTTTCATACTGGGGTATGTCTGTGAATTGCGTCTTCATTTCAGATAACAGAGACAGACTGACGGCACGGTTCACAGGTGCCATTTTTATATCACGTGACGCGTTTAATTGCCACATAACCTGATCACGGCAGGCCTATAAATAGGCATGATGTTAGACAAGCTTCATATACCGGTCATGCACGAGAACACTTCCCACAGCTTGAAACTTATGCAATGTCTCATTTCCTTCTAAGGGAACAGCGTTACATGTGTAACCCAGACGTTTTTCCAGGTAAAGTCACAGAAAGGTTACCAGTCACTTGATTAATATTCATTTATGATTCTGTGCTTCAATTTATAAAAAAGGAAGTGCGGGTAGATCGCCATTCCAAAAAATAGATGTTAACGTTGATGTACAGGACAGCCAGTCTGAGATCTCATCTTTTCTCTCTTCATGCGTGTGCAATCAAACGCGCCAGCACTAAAGGCTAGCGAGCGAAATCACTGAGTTAACTTCCCAGTTTATTCCTACTGAAAAGGTACAATATGAGTGAGGTCGCGGGATCAAGCAAGAAACCGAAAACTTATCACTTCCATGCGGAATGGGAGGATGATTTTTTTTTAATGATGTCATATTCGAAGTGCGTTTGTCTGATCTGCCAAGCTACCATTGCTATTCCGAATAAGGGAAATGTGGAGCGGCACTTTAGGACTGTTCATAAAAACTACGACACTGACTTCCCTCCGAAAAGCGAGCTGAGAAAGAGGAAGGTGAAGGAACTAAAATCACAGTTGTCCTGACAGCAGTCATTTTTTCACGGCTGACTACAAATGCTAAGGCAGCCACCGAAGCATCGTTCCGGGTCAGCTACTCCATCATTAAACACAAGAAGTCATTCCAATACGGAGAGATGATAAAAGAGGCATTCATAGACACAGTTGACTCGTTGTTTCGGGACTTTAAAAACAAAACCGAAATATTATCTTCAATCAAAGCTCTACAGCTATAAAGAAGTAGTTACACTGTGAAGTTATGGGTGAGGATTTGACACAACAGCTTAGGAAGGACATCACAGTTTACTCGTGTTTCTCACTGCAATTGAACGAGTCTACGGACATAAGTGATACAGCCCAGTTGTGCATTTTTATTTTTACATATACGACTGCAAAAGAAGAGCTCTTAACAATAGTGCCCATGAAAGAACACACGCGGGGAGAGAACATTTTTCAGTCTTTTAAAGACTTCATTGACTAAACCCGGCTCCAAGTGTGCAAATTGATATCAGTCACCACGGACGGTGCGCCCGCAATGGTTGGGTTGGGCCCACAGCGCAAATGGATTCATTGCCAAGTGCAGGGAAGACGATGCTTTCCCTGACTTCCTTAATTACCACTGCATAATACACCAACAAGCCTTATGTTCAAAAATGCTAAACATGAAAGAGATCCTGGATGTGGCAACAAAGATCGCCTGTTCTACACGTGCTAGATCACTTCAAAGACAGCTGTTCCGTGCTCATCTGGAGAAGGCAGATTGTGACCACTCAGAGCTCCTGCTACACACTGACATGAAATGGCTTGGTAGGGGTAAATTCCTGCAGAGATTTCGAGAGCTCTGTCCGGAGATAAGGGAGTTTCTTTTTGCTGTTAAACATGCAGAATACACTCAACTCAGTGATGATCAGTGGCTGGTGGACTTGGCATTTTTAACCGATCTGACCAACATGTTAAATGAGCTTAATTTGGAGCTGCAAGGAAAAGACAAACCGTGGTCAATATGATCAGCTCAGTTAATGCATTTAAACGGAAAATTTAAACGGAAACTTCTAACCTCAAAGCTGCAGTGTACTGAATTGTAGTGTCTCATAATGGCTCATGCAGTTGTACAAGGTACATGAACATATATATTGTGTGTATATATATATATATATATATATATATATATATATATATATATATATATATATATATATATTTAAAGTATACTCAGTATATATATAAATAAATATATGTTTCGCAATTTTAATGTAGGTAGATCTCCTTGACTGGTCATGTTAAAAGTAGCTCGCAATTCAAAAAAGTGTGGGCACCCCTGATCTAGATATACTTGGTACATTAATTGTGGAAGAAGAAAAAAAAAAAAAAAAATATGTATAACTTTATGTATATGCAACGCTTCTCTGAGTGACCTGACAATCCTGAAATGGTCATTCTCAGACAGGAAGGATGTTTGTTTACATACACCATGTCAGACATCAGCTCAATGTCTAACTTCACAACTTTAAGCATGAAAGAAGCCCAACTACACAGTGACTGACAGGAACTGGCAGCCAATCAGGGATAGACAGTGTTATTGTCCAGTATAATCAATAAGAGGAAAAATGGTTTAGGCTTTACTGGAGTTTTTTTGTTTGTTTGTTTGTTTGTTTGTTTGTAAATAGTAGTCATCTGATTTATCTTTGTTGTGGAATTTGTATGATTACCCAGTTACAAATCGATACCCAGCAAGTGGATAGCTAGATATGTTTAGTGTGTTGTGTTTTTTTATTGTTTGTTTTTTACCTCAAATGAAATATATTATTATATATTAATATTATATAAATACAGTATTATCAGCACTTACAATTTCATGAAAAATCACATAAATTATAACAAATTGGTTCTCTCTCTCTCTCTCTCTCTTTCTATTTCTCTCTCTCTCTCTCTCTCTTTCTCTCTCTCTCTCTCTCTCTCTCTCTCTCTCTCTCTTTCACACACAGTTCAATTAGTTCAAAGGGTTTTTTTCCCCATCACCATCAACATATCAATTATATTTAGCATATATGTGTCTATTAATCCTTTATGAAATTTTTAGATGCAATATAAAATAAAAATGGGTATAGCTAAAATAAAAGTATTACAAGATAATAAAAATTAATAAAATAGTGAAATAGTTTGTTGCTAATTATTCTATTATATTAGATTGAATTAAACTATAAATACCAAAACAGAGGACATACTGTACATTCAATTAAATGATCGATTCAAAATGGTTCACGTGCAGTGTCCATAACATCTCTCTCATTTTCCTCCCTCCCTCTATCCTTCAACCTCTCCCTCCTTCTCTCTCATATTCTTCTTTCTTTCCTTCTTCCTCTCTATCTCTCTCACACATCCACACACTCTGCACACACACATATGAGCATTCGGTTACCTGGATACGGGATGCAGTTGAACGCAGTCCTGTGTAAGACTCTTTGCTCCGTTCTTTCCCATGCGTGCCACTGTCGAAGGGACGTCTGTTCATCATCCTCAAGACCAGCATCCTCTTAACCTGACCTGTCTCATGGGATTTGGAACACCCCAGGCGTAATTTGGTGAGTGTCTCTTTATTAGATAATAAACTCAATGTGGAGACTGGGGATATTTTCTGTGCAGCATCTCAGTGCAAAGCTTTAATCTTCTGAGTTCTATATATATATATAGTTGTCCTTTGTTAATGCTTGCTACCAGACAGTGCTTGTTTTCAGGTCCAGGTGGCAAGAATAAGAAAAGTGATTTTGACTTTTATAAACTTTACCTCACATGTTATGTCTTCGTTCTGCATGCAGTTTTGGTCTAAATGTGTCCATAATTTTTATTTACAGTGGATATGATTATCAGAAATACGGTTTAGGGGAAAAAAGAAATCATATGTAGAAAGGTTAGATTGACGTTTCTTAGTGTTTGTGATGAAAGACATAAAATCATTCGGAGAATATCAGTATATCTGTTGTGTGCTGGTTTGTCCTTCAAAGTCGGTGGAATAACCTTTTGTATAGATAAGACAGTGACTTCAGTGAGAATTCAGTAGAAATACATGTATAAACAGATATTTATATCTTCTGGCTTTAATTTCATGTGACATGAATGAATGAAGGCACAAAATCGTTCTGAGCTGTCATGATTGGCATATGGACATAAAATATGCCTGATCCTGTAGATTTTACAAAAGAAGAAAAATAAGTAATAACTGGGATATGAGAGGCTGATGTGAACCACTGTCCTCAGCCAATCTCCATCATGAGTCCATCTGTATTCCTCATCTGTTCATCCATCTGTCTGTAAATCTAAAAATTGCCTGTTCTTTTTTGTTTTTTGTTTTGTAGTCTAAACACAATATTTCATGTTATTTGTTATTTCAATCTCTTTAATACTGTATATCTTCCATATATTAATATGGAATATTATATTTTCCATCAGGAGAACAGGAAGCCATGGCCCTCGCAGTAAGACAATATTGTGTCATTTTGCACATACGTATGATTATGTGGCTCATGACCATTTCACAGATATTATACATGCCAGCAATTGTTACAAAACCTGACAAGTACTTTGAGAATGGATTTATTGAAGAGTCTATCATAAGCCCCAGAATAAATCACCCCGCCCCCCTCTTTTGTCCGAAAACCATTAATTCATATTGGAGCCCCCAGCTGTTCACACTACTGCACTTCACTCTGAGCGTCGATGGGGGGAAAAACATCAATGACTGATGTCCTCTCCTCCCCCTGTTGGTTCAATTAGCATCTCTTCACTAAACACTATCTCTCTCCAACCGCCAATCGGCCCCTTTTCAATAACAGAGAGGATGATGGATTGAGCAAAAGACAGACAGAGAAAGGAAGAAGAGAGGGAAGGAGAGAGAGAGAAATGAATGACTCCATCCCACCCAGAAATCCTCTTAACTGGCTTTTTTGTCTTCGTCGCTCTGTGTGCTTTTTTGTTTCTGGCATTGATTCCCGAGTGTTTATTTTAGCTTCTTGGCGGCTACCTAATGAGCACTCTGAAAGGCATTGCTGCTTCTCACAGAGCTGAATTTCCATTTAGTCCAAGTCAGAGCTTAGAGCTGAGCCTCAGGACTTTCAACCAGCAAACATGTCACTGTTGGTTTGAGTTGCTCATCTGGGATCAGTGGTGCAATTTGGCTTGCTGTAAAACAGTCCGATTCAGTGAGGAACTGCTGCTGCTGTTGGCCTGAGTTCCATTACTATCACACAGTATCACATGGTATCATACAGCTAGAAGTGGCAGGTATGCGATCCAGAAATTACTGGAAATAAATCTGGTTGGTGAAAAAGTCAATTGTTTCCCTCATCCCTAATAGCCGCCAGAATGTTGTTTGATTTTTGCTGGTTCTACACAGTTAACATTACTACTGTGTAGCGCCAGTCTACCTCACCCAAACATTTTCAATGAATATCTCCATAAAACTGCACACAGTTCTTAAATAATATCAAACCAACTTGCTAAAATGGTTTAGGACTCAGTATGACTTACTGTAATCTATATATTTTTTTAAATTATTTCATTCAAATACTAATATTTTGGGAGCAGTCATCTTGATCTCATGATCTTTTTTTTTCATTCCCAATTTGGTATTTTGTTTGGATTTGCTACTCTAAGGCTAAACAAGCAAATAAGCTAATGCAATATAACAGAATTAAGCTAAGTAAGATTGTGCTGATAATAGCATAGATTGCTCTAAGATGTCATGCCTGAATCCATTCCAGACATTATATCACTCCCACCCACCTGATTACTGAATGCGTTGTTACTCATTTCGCCTCACTGGGTTCAGATACAAGCTCTCGTGGTTTTCTTTGTTCGCTCTTCATGGTTTGTTTCTGCCCTTCGTTGCTCTGGATATCTGATCAATTGGCCCCTTCCTGATTTCTGACTATAAATTTGTCTTTTCTCAATAAATGGTATGCACTCATCCAACTGCCTCTGCTACATGACTCCTATAGGTCATATACATATATATATATATATATATATATATATATATATATATATATATATATATATATATATATATATATATATATATATGAAAAATATAAATAAAACGTCCCTTTTTCAGGAGAAAAAGACTTTAGACATAATTTTGTAATTTTTATCTTTATTGGAGAGGATTTAAACAATGTTTTACATACTTGTTCACTGAACCATAAACAATTGTTGCACATGTACCTGTGGAGCAGTCCTTAAGACACCACGAACAGGCAGTAGGCAATTAAGGTTACAGTTACAATAACTTAGGACACTTAAGAGACCTAGTGTCCTAAGTTATTGTAACTTTGACTCTGACTCAGAAAACCAGCAGAAGAAAGATACCTAGGGTTCCTGCTCACCTGCGTGAACATGCCATAGGCCTGCTGCAGGGAGGCATGAAGACTGCAGTTGTGGCCAAAGCAATAAACTGCAATGGACAGAAAGACAGCTGATCATCCTAGCAGTGTTAAACCATGTGTAATCTTGTGTCCCCCCAAACATGATCGAGAACTTGCAAATGCCTTGGTGGAAGAGTGAAGTAACATCTCACAGCAAGAACTGACAAATCTGGTGCAGTCCATCAGGATGAAATACACTGTAACACCTAAAGCAAATGGTAGCCACCAGATACTGACTGTTACTTTTGATATTAACACATGTTGAGAAATTTGCCGGAAATAAAAGCAGTTAAATGTGAGAGGATACAACAGATAGTCTGAAAGGAAAGGAAAGTTCATTGTGGTTTTTATATTAAGTCTGTTTTTTTTAACTAGTCCACTTTTCGGCAAAGGAGAATTGACTGCAAAATTCTATGTGGTAATTGCAGTCCTAAGGCCATAGCAGCAACCGTAGTTCCAGCACCACAGCGCAACTGCTCATGTGAAATTGAGGTCCAAAACCATTTCCATGGTACTTCAATCAGCACCATCCTCAGCAATTTCCAGACTGCACTGCTTTGGGTTATCCTCAGTAGCAGAATGTAGCTAAAAGAGAGCTCCAACTAGAGGTAGGGCATCAGGATGGATCAGGCTGGTCCGCAGAGCAGAAAGGATCAGGATCACTGGCATCTCCATGATATCATGTGTGGCTTGACAGAAGGAGAGAGGAAGAGGGAGATAATGAGAGGGAGAGATTGTTAATTTGCTTACTATCCCATAATGGATAAGACTGTGTACTTTGCTAAAAAGACAGTCTATTCATGGTAAGCTTGAGCAAACAAATATGTTTTCAGCATGGAAAAACTTAAGTCTACGCTTATTCGAGGTACCAACAAATAGCCTGCACCTTTTGATCTCAGTAGGCAAGGCCGATCATAAAAGACTTTCACTTTTAAATTTTACTCAGGATAATAATAATAATAATAATAATAATAATAATAATAATAATAATAATAATAATAATAATAATAATAATGAGGCTAGTCCCAATAGGATTTGAAATATCTTATGCAGATGACTATGACTATGAAATATTGTTCACTTCCTTCCTGGTAAATACCAAACAAAACAAAAAAAATGCCTTAAATTGTTGAATAAATGTTCAACAAGAATAAAAGCTAAAAACACTCCTGCCTCTCACCAAGTACTCAGACTTCTTTCATGCCTAATGTTGATGCCAAATCCACTCCTATTATAGAGGAATTTTTATTACAGATTTGTCAGGGTGAATATCATATTTTAGAGTTTTCTATTTTAACCTCATATATCTAGTGCCTTGTAATTAAAAAAGCGTGTCAGATGCTAAAAACATCTTGTCTAATTAATTACATTTGGGAAAGAAAAAAATAGTGTAAAATTTTTTCACCAAGCTATTTGTTTAAAACACTGTTAGCAATCATAGATAAATAAAGTGGCAGCCTTACATTGAGGTTTGTTTGTTTATTTAAGTAAAGTGCTTTCGCTCAAATTCATCAGGAAATCTCTTTCAGACAGTTACAGAACTTAACTTATTTTCACCCTTTTCAGTTGAAGAAATGTATATACAGTACATTCACATGCAGACACTGAACAGAGTGGGCACTGAAACTCCATTCGTCATACTGGCACAGTGCACAGTGTTGTGTGACGTGAGACTGGAGTAGCGCACAAACACGACACACCACCTCCTTTCATCCTAGCCTCACGCTGCTTCCACACCCACCTACACACACACACACAGAAACACCTCACGTTAAGCAATTACACTTGAGTGACAGAAGCCAACAGCTTACAGCACCTTTCAGAACCAATTGCTGCAGCACTGTTAGCAATTTTTCACTTCCTGTATAGTTTCTTTTCACTTAAAACCTCACGGATGAAGTGGGATTCAGAGGATCACATGGTGCAAAGAGACAAATTTTCATCTCCATAGAATGTTTAAAGGAATTCAACTTCTCTGCTGATCCAAGTTTATTTCAGCGTCACACAGAGTCAGCGTGTGTGCGGGTGATTAATAAAATATTCATCCTTGAGACATTTAGCGGCTGATTATTCTGACATTACTGTGACTCAGATAAATGCCAGGTTTCTGAAACAGAACCACACTCATTACAAATTACACATCATAATTTGGGTTTCCTTGTTACAACAGTAACAGGAAACTGATCACGTTGCCTGAATTATTTTTTCAATAGTCACACAGCTCTCTTGAACGCTTGATTCTGATTGCACAGAAGGTTTGGATTAATTTTATAATACTTTCACACTTCTATAAAAACAACTTGCACAGGAGCTTATATCAATCCATACAGGATTTCACAGACTTGCTGTTATGGAACGGAGTTGGAGGCGGATGCAGGTGCAGATCAAAACCCTTTATTATACATAAATAGCAAAACTCAAAGTAAACGCGGTCTTCAATGGCTAACGAGAAATGTGGAACGTGGCATGACAATATCAGTCTTAGAAACAACACAACCATAGACCGCTACAACTAAGACAACTAATAGTAACGAGCGCCATGCTCAGTAACCCAGATGTTTAAATACAAATCACCATCAACCTAAAACACAAACACCTGTGATAAATCAAGGTGGTTAAGCTAGCCCTCAACCCGGGAGTGCGTGAACCAAAACAATGTCATGTGGCTAGTCCGAAAACAAGCCACAGTGACATCTGCTGGACATAACGTGACACTTGCAAAGTTTTTTTTTTTTGTGTTTCTTTGTGGAAAACATCGGGGTTACGCATATAACCCTGTTCCCTGAGATGGGAATGAGACGTTGCATTTAGCATAACAGTATGGGAGCGCCTTATCAGATATCAGGTATCAGAAGCTTGTGTAAAATCATGCCTCTACTTATAGGCCTGCCATGATCAGGTGACGTGGCAATTAAGCGCGTCGCATGATATATATATGGCACCTGTGAACCAGGCCACCAGCCTCTTTTATCTGAAGCGAAGACGCAATTCACAGGCCTACCCTGGTACGACAATGCTATGCAACGTCTCGTTCCCTTCTCAGGGAACAGGGTTACATGCGTAACCCCGACGTTCCCTTTCAAAGGGAACTTCGACGTTGCATTTAGCATAAAAGTATGGGAATGCTGCCCCACAGAGGCTCCATCAGCAGGGGCGTGGCTGGCCGAAACGGCGGCCATGTAAACCCTGATTGTAGAATGAGCCGACACTGCTGAGAAACATTCTTGTAGGAACTCCAGGACTGTAGCTATTGCGCAATTCACTGGGTCTAACTGACGTTCCTCACACAAGACAAAAATCCGCCACTTGAGCACATACAATTTCTTTGTGGATGGTGCTCTAGCATTTAACATGCTCTCTACAACCTCAGTTGTGAGACCAGAATCTATGAGCTGGTGCCCCTCAGGGGCCAGACCCACAGTTTCCATAGTTCTGGCCGAGGGTGATAGATCAGCCCTCCGGCTTGAGAGAGTAGGCCCCTGCGGATGGAAATCTCCTAAGTAGTGCTGTCGAGCAGGGACATTATCTCCGAGAACTATAATCGAGCTGGCCAATAAGGTGCTACTAGCAGCAGACGTAGACGGTTTTGGCGAACTCTCACTAGAACTTGTGGTAGCAGAGCAATCAGGGGGAAAGCATATAGAATTGGCCACGTGTGCACCATGGCGTCTAGCCCCAATGGTGTAGAAGGAATGAGGGCGAACCACAGTGGGCAGTGTGTTGTCTCCTCGGAGGAGAACTTCCACTTGTCCGAACCTCTGCCATATGGACTCCGCCACTTGTGGATTGAGCCTCCACCCCCCGGGCCTCAGCCCCTGCCTCGAAAGGATGTCTGCCCCTATATTCTGACTGCCCGGAATGTACATTGCACTCACTGACAAGAACTTTCCCTCTGCCCAGAGGAGGATTAGTTGGGCCTGCCTGAACAGGGGAACGTAACGCTCCCTGGTGGTTGATATATGAGACCACAGCTGTGTTGTCTGACACAACTAGCACACTGTGACTTCTCAACTGAGGGAGAAAGAATTTCAGTGCTAGGAATACGGCCTGCATCTCAGGCGATTTATATGCCACTTCAGATGAGGGCCGCTCCAAAGACCGTGAGCTGGACAGCCATTTAAGACTGCGCCCCAGCCCGTGAGGGACACGTCAGTCATTACTGTCTTGCGGTAAGGGGACGCCCTTAGAGTGTGACCCAAGGCTTTCCATAGGGGAAGGAGTAGTCGCAACGTGAGCTCTAAAGTCAGGTGGAGAGCCGGACTCAGAAGACAGAGCAAGAGATAGAGCCGTGCTCATCTCTGGCTGACTCTTCCAAATCCATACAAGAACCCCAGGACCTGAGACGGCTGGCTGGATCTCGGCAGCAGCAGGCCCAGATCCGCAGGGCTCTGAAACCCAATTCCCTTCGGACGAGAAGAGATTCGGCCGAGAGCGTAGTTGCCTAATCGTGAAACGCTCACAATGCTGACAGTCAGACCCCTCAAGGGCTGCTGTAGCATGTTCTACGCCTAAACACTTCACGTAGAAAGCATGTCCGTCTCCTCCCGCGATGAAATAGGAGCAAGGCATAACACACTTTCTGAATTCTCCCTCGCTCATTCTCTCACTCTCTTTCTTTTATTTTCTTAAAAAAGGGGTAGAAAGGTTGAGAGATATTGAGAAATACAGAGTAGAAATGAAGCGTTTCTTTGTCTTTGTCACACAAACCACAGACATGCAGTCTCGCTGAAGATAATAAGGCTGGCGGCGTGGTTCACAGGTGCCATATATATATCATGCGACGTGCTTAATTGCCACGTTACCTGATCGTGGCCGGCCTATAAGTAGAGGCATGATTTTACACAAGCTTCAGATACCGGTTACACAAGCTTCAGATACCGGACAAGGCGCTCCCATACTGTTATGCTAAATGCAATGTCGAAGTTCCCTTTGAAAGGGAACTACTTGAATTGGTGAAATTGCACGAAATTGGGTTGCACTGGCTTTTGTAATGATGTTTGTTGGTAAATCAGAACACATTTCGACACATGAATCGAAGAGGGCTTTGACTGAATGCACAAATTGTGATTATGTCACATGACACGTCTTGGCCCAAATCTGAGGAAAATCTGTGGTAATTTTGAAAAAATTCCAAGCTCCTATGAATGCTTCTGAGTTTCTTTGATTATGCATTAATTTCTGCAATTGCAAAATGGCAAAATCCTGGAGGGAGTATTGTATGGCATATACTCCACATTTCTAAGATTTCTATAAATAGATGTTTATTTAACATTTTTGGAAGGAGTCTCCATTGTCAGAGGTAACCTTACAATCTTCAGGGTGGTAATATTTTCTTGTAGAAACACTGATACATTCCTATTTATTTATTAATTTGGTTCAGATTGTGTTTATGTTTCAACATGTTTTACATTTGTAAACAAAATCTCATATTAATTTGGCCTCAAAATGTCCTAGTTGGTGGGGTATAAAAGACAGGCAAGACAAATCCAGAGGAGAGAGGCACATGAAGCTCCTTTCTACGTTTGTTTTTTTTTTTTTTTACCATCCTTATCAGCAACTCACTACTGTTAAAATATCATTAATTTCAGCATGCAATGTGTGCCATTTCAAATGTTAAATCTACAAAAAAGGCACATACAGAGATTCTATTAAATCATCTCTGTGAAGCTGAAGCTGGCTAATAGTCATGCAGTAATAAGACATATGAGGTATATTTCCGTTCCTAATTCCATTAAGCCAATTATTTTTGTTTTTGTTCTGCTTGTTTTTTTAGCTTTTTGCATTTTTATGGTCCTAAATGTACACAAAATAAACAATATGTACACAAAGTAAAAACAATATTTTCCTGACTTCATGTAAAGGCTCTTCCATTTCATAAAAGCCATTTCATCCACTGAGTGAAATCAGAACAAATTTAGAGGAAAAGTTAAAAAAAAAAAAAGGTGAAAAGAGGCTGCTGTCTGGTGAAAACCTAAATATTTCAAGTCTAAAATTTACACGACTAATCTTAAAATGTTTAATATCTGAGGTATTTTTGAACAATTATGTTAGCTAAGTGAACACCTCCATAATCAAGATTATATAGAGAAATATAGCATTGGGTGGCTAACAAACTTAATGCTCAATGCCAAATGCTTGTGGAGATTCGGTAGCTTGCTAGGTTTGTTAGTTAGCGAGCTAGCTAGCTAGCTCATGTTAATTCATACATGTTTCTAGCTGCATAATTAGCTAACTAGCAAAGACGTGCTTTACACATTAGCCTTAATGTTACCTATAGGTTGTAGCAGCACTTAGATATATTTATCAGAATAAGTCATTGCTTCCGAATATTACAGAAGTGACATTTTAAATTTAGCTAGTCTATCTCACTCAGTTCCATCACAATTAAAATTGTAGGTAGTGTATTTGAATCAAATAATTGATGCTTTATTATCCGCTGAACATCCTAAAATTAACTGAACCAATATAATGTCAAATAAAACCAATTGCCCTTTAAAAACCCTCACTATATTATTCATTAGTTAATATTGAAGTATAATATGTTATTTAGAAGTACAATGAGGTTTTTAGTAACTACGGTGAAATTAATAGGAAAGGTGAGTGGCTACAAAAGTGCCAGGACCCCAGGAGTACCGGTGTTTAACTGGATTCACCAAATGTAATGCCATTTCAGAAGTGAGGAATTAACTGATATAAATGTTTGCTGTCACAAAAGAATCAATTGGGGCAGCTGTCCTAGGCCCAAGACAACATCCAATGATACTTTGATCCATATAGACATTGGACTACTGATCGGAAGGTCAATTAATCATAATAATTCCTTACCAGCAAAATCAGTTCTTCGAACATACCTGATAACCTAGCTGGACTGAGTTATCTAAGTCAACTGCAAGCTGCCATTTCGTCTAGAATGGGCAGATATATTGTATCCAAACCCCCAGCAAGTCAACATTTGGCTAACTCAAATGGTATGGAAGCCTGGTGAGGCCATTATACTTTTTTATTATTATTATAATATTGTAGTCATTACTCACTTAATCATAGCTCAATTTGCTACTTCAAATGAATTAAATTGGAGCCATGTGTTTGTTTATTTTTGCTCGTCTAAAGAAACTGTTTTCTTTTAAGTGGGCATAGTACAGTCTCCATTTTGAAAATAAACCGAGAAATCCAGTCATCCTACAATTATGTTGTGGATGGTAAGGGGAATATGGTGTGTATCTCCCATTCCCACGCTAAGACTTTAATTAAAAATGTCTGTCAGTAGATTTTATGTCTGTCAACTAGCTGCTTGTTCAAATTGTGGGCAGGTTTGCTTCAGACTACAGCACTTTTTAAAAAATTTAATGAAAGGCTCGCACTAGAAATGATCCAATCTCAAATTATTAATAATGCAGTATATTTTGTATTAAAACCAGCACATGATTTTCTGTATTTATGTAAAAAAAAAATGCAAAAAGCTAATCTTGTTTACATTGAATAAGCCTACTGCTGATCAATTTCCAGATTTTTTGGTAACAAGTCTGACAACAGCTCTGTCAAATGCCAACTGTCCAATCCAGCATCTCAGTAATTCGCATACAAAGAAAGTACAATGTGTCTGTGAAAGTTTTCCAAACAAAAAATTGTGGATTTTTTTTTGCCTTTTTTAGCTTTCACAGGTGTAAAAACAAGCTGAGCGAATAAATCTAGAAATTTTTAAGTCCCAAAAATAATAAAAGACAATCTGAGTGTGAACACACTCTGAGAGCAAAGTTAACACGTTCCACTATTACATTTTTTCACAGCACTGGGAAACGTCAATCACGCTGCAGCTTTGAGGAATCACAGTCTTCCACATTCACTCCACATAGCATCCATGTTTCTCTTCACATCACCCATAAGATTGTTTTACACTCAAGCATTTATGCCCAAACTATTACCTCCATGGAGAATGCTACTAATCAGATCGTCAGATCTCCAGCTAAGGCTCGAACCCGATCCCCAGCTGCACTGAACTCCTCAGCCCTGCTAAGGCCCTCGGGGGGAAAACTGGTTGATGACACTCGGTCTGTTCTTTCGTGCTAATCGTCTGCATTAGGCAGCCACCCCATTACGATCTGAACATCGCTTCAGCCATTTACTCTGAACTTGCTGTCCATTAACATTACGGTGACCTCTTAGGAGCTAATTCCACATTAAATGAGACAGAATATTCTGTCTGCTGTGCCAGTTTTTTTCCTATGAGAGAATGTCCATGGGTTCACTCTATGGGAACAGCCTGGCCCCTTGGAGAGCATTTTTGTAGATGAGGATTGCAAGTCAGGATTGTTGTTGTATGTAATTACAGTGGAGTGCCACAATAGGCACCCAAGCACTCGGAGCTCAACCATGCAATCACACAGAGCATTCAGCTCTACCAGGTGTTTTAAATTCAGCTTCCCTATACAAATATGGGGAAAGGTTTTCCCAATTTGCCACTGTGCTATGTAGGAAAGTCTGTTGGATTGTAATTGAGTGATGAACCTAAAAAACTTCTAAGTTGCTGGTATACATAATAAGTTTAATTTCACCACAGTTATGTTAAACAGATATGGCACCACAATTAGAGCTCAATCAATGTACTAATGGTAGGTTTTCTTATAAATACCTTTCACAGAGTGTATATGCTGTGTGTTTGTAACCGAACATGAATACATTATTTGGATTTAATAGATAATGCATTCTACATTGATACAAATACAGATATGAGTATGAGATGCACTATTATGTGCTCAGACCAGGGGTGAGCATGAAGGGACCAGTGAGACAACAAACAAGAGAAGGAGTTTTTAGATTCATGTGGGAAAATCAATCAGATATGAAGCTCTCTGGACAAAGACCACATTCATTAACATGAACGCTGCATGATGCATTTATAGGGTTCATTCATCCTTAGTAACTGCCTGGTCAGGGTTAAGGTAGTTTCAATTAGATGTTTATGCTTTCTGAAATAGAGTGAGCTAAATGTATTAGAAAATACTGCAAGCTGGTACAAACTAAAATAACTGTGTGAGCGGAATTAAACACAGTCCTGTGTGCATCTCTAGTTGAGAACAATCAAGTCTAAGACAAGTCCAAGACCAGGACCAGCTGAAATTGAGTCAAGGCAGGGTCTTAAGACAGTGGAGGTCAAGTCCAGATAAGACAATACAGAAAATCTCAAGACCTACAGCCCTGGTAGCAGGGTTCATGTTTAACCATGCCCACTTCAGGTTAAAATCTGAATATAGATAAATATACTTGGAGCACTAAAACGATACAGATAGTGTCATTGTGTTTCACTCTCAGAGTGCACATGTTGTGATTTCATAAGTGTTTCTCACTGCTGTGTGTGTTTCCCATTGCTGTAAAATGCCTAAATTAGTTCTGCTGGAAATGAAGTCACATAAATAGTTGGATGGAGTCCAACAGTGTGCAGTTAAAGTGTCACATGATCCCAATATACAGGTGCATCTCAAAACATTAGAATATCATGGTTTTCTGTAATTTTATTCAAAAAATGAAACTTTCAAATATTCTAGATTCATTACACAAAAAGTTAAATATTTCAAGCTTTTTTTATGTTCATGATTACGGTTTAAAAACACAGTTGCTCAATGGTCCAAAGCCCTCTTTTCAGATGAAAGTACATTTTCCATTTAATTTGGAAATCAAGGTCCCAGAGACTGGAGCAAGAGTGGAGAGGCACAGAATCCAAGTTGCTTGAAGTCCAGTGCAAAGTTTCCACAGAAAGTGATGATATGAGGTGCCATGTCATCTGCTGGTGTTGGTTCACTGTGTTTTCAAGAGTCAATGCAGCCGTCTACAAGGAGATTTTAGAGCACTTCGTGTTTCCATCTGCTGACAAGCTTTATGGAGATGCTGATTTCCTTTTCCTGCAGGACTTAGCACCTGCCCACAGTGCCAAAATGTCCATGGTATTACTGTGATTAATTGGCCAGGCAACCTGGGCTTCCATAACACCTCAGCAGTGCCACAGGCTGATTGCCTCCATGCCAAGCCGCATTGCATGTAATTCATGCAAAAGGAGCTCTGACCAAGTATTGAACGTGTAAATTAAAATACTTTTCAGAAGGTTGACATTTCTGTATTATAAATTCTTTATTCTAATATTTTGAGATACTGGATTTTTGATTTCCATGATCTGTAAGCCATAATCATCAACATTAAAACAACAAAGCCTTGAAATATTTAACTTGAAATATTTCACTTTATGTGTAATGAATCTAGAATGTATGAAAGTTCCACTTTTTGAATTAAAATACGGAAAAAAAATTACTTTTCCTTGATATAAATTTTTATTTGAGATGCACCTATACATATACCTATTCCTGGAAGGCTCCAAAGTCTGTTAGAGAACATAAGTAAACAATCAAGGAGATCTCGAAACGGCCCAACAGTGGCGGATTGGCAGTATTGG
This sequence comes from Ameiurus melas, assembly GCA_012411365.1. NCBI lineage: Eukaryota > Metazoa > Chordata > Actinopteri > Siluriformes > Ictaluridae > Ameiurus > Ameiurus melas. The sequence continues at coordinate 4,897,583 of CM022765.1, read as the reverse complement.
TGCTTGAACCACCAACCTTCTAATCAGTAACATAGACCCTTAAAGGGAACCCTGTCTATGAAGATTGATATTGCTTATTAGATTAATGCTAGTGGGGGAAAATTGATTGTGTCTGTGCAGCAACTACACGTATATACCAACCGAGAGCATTTGTTGTTCAAGGTAAGCATATGGATTAAACTATCATTTCATGATGATGTGAAATTTGCCATGTTATGAACAAATCTATGCTATCTACACAGCTTCCATGTGTATCAAAGTACTCATATATTTAGAAAGCTAATATTCTTTTGATTCGATTGATATAAACCGTTTTCAGATACAATCACAAGAGCAGCTACAATCAGTGTCTCTGTCAGGCCACCGATATACAAACAAACACTTATGAAACAGAGGCAACTCACCTCATATGAAACCTCATAGTAATCCACTGATCCATGACATCCTGACAAAAACAAAAACTTGTTACACTGACAAAGATCCAAACAATCCAATTATGTAAAAATATTTAGTCCACCTTTCAAAAGAGACCAAAACCATGCATGTACTCCAAATGGTTTTAATTTTACTTTGGGTATGCCTTGGCTAGACAGTTTTAGGCTAATTTTACAGGACAGTTATATTATGAGAATATACAGAAAAAATGCACTAACAAAATGCTTATGGGTTTGATTATATATACATCTATCCTCTGTATCACAGCACACAAGAACGAGAAAATTACAGCCAAAAGTGGCATGGTGTGGCGTTCTTTTCCTGCTGTGGGGGCTAGCAGCTAATTCTTTTGAGTACTCAAGTGCAACCATTTTAAGTGATCGAGTCAGAGTGCAGTGCGCATGTCACGTAATGGCAGCCTCCACAGGTTAAAATATGTATTAAATATTAAGGTATTTAAAGTAATGAACATATTTCATGTCTTTCTAACAACATATTTTAGTAAAAGAGGACAATTATTGCGTGTTAAGGCCTACAAGTCTTCATCATCTGGGTTTCTTTTGACCATTGAGCCACCACTGCCCCTCTAATTTAGGTAGTTCATGGCAACGGTGGTGAATACAACATTTACATTTATTTATATTTCCAATCACTACAATATTATTGGCTCTATTGTACACATTTTAGTACAACAAAATGTGGAAAAAGTTTAAGGGTTGCATGGGGTTTGGAGGAAGGCACTGAAACTACCTTTCATAGACTGTAGCCATCACAGCTATTATAAAACCTCCCAACTTCCATTCTCACAGATCCCTCCACCAAACACACACATATACTCAAAGAGCAGTTTAGGATTTAAAGAGAGGTGTCACCTCCTCCCAACCCTTCATCACCATAGCGACATGCCAGCTTCAGTGAAGGCCTGAAAAGGCCAAAAGGAAACAGGAACAAAGGGCAAGATTGTGTACTTCCTCTTTGTGTCTGCAGGAGATTAGGCTTGTATTTGGGGACACTTTTCATTACAGCTGCAGGTGAGAGGACAGAGGAAGGGGCTATCATTTCCTAGTAAGCAAGCCATAGCTGAATGGGGTGGAACAAATGATAGGAGGTGTTTATAAGAACGAGACTCGAAGGGGGGGGGCGTGTCTTGTGGGATAACATATTTGTTTGGGGTGGTCTGCGAGCATGGAAGTCTGTCGCTTTCTGTTTAACAGTTTAACAAAAATTCTTCTTTTTTTCCAATAAGGCATCGGATCATAAATGTTTCGGGGTTGTTGTTTTTTTTGCACACCATCTTTTCTTGTTGTTTTGTGGATGTGCTTCACAGCACACATTATTGTTTAAAATTGGTTAAAACACCAAGATCCCACATGGGCTTGGTGATCACATTTGGCAATTTATCCCATAGTTATACAAAGAATTAAGTATGAAATACTTATAAAATTTTGTATCTATCAGTAGCTCAACAATGAAACTTTGGTTAAGCAATAGATGATATCACAAGACCTCATCAATGGCATAATAAAAATGAATCCTGAACCTATTCTTTCATTTTATTACCTCCCTTTGTTAGGTGCCTGTTTAGTGTCTGTCACCCTGGTTATATTTACCATTGGCGTATATGAATTGAATCCAATACTATTATTACTTACTATTATTAGTTTTAAGGGACGTCATTGGCATTCATCGTTCTGTGCGAAAGTAATTTGACTTGCATTCAAAACATTCCTGCTGGTCATCCCTGCTGCTGTAATGAATGGGAGCCAATCAATGGTGCAGGGTCTCATTATTTGGAGTCAATAGCAGATCGGTTGAACCCACAAGGCAGACATTGTCACAAAGCAGCTTTACAGAAATCCGGGTTTAAATCTAGATCCCTAATGAGCAAGGCTGAGTTGACAGAAGCAAAGGAATACGGAAGAAATCTAGTGACTGAAAAAATAGGTACTGTAATGGAGAAAAGGCTAGCTGAACAAACTGTGGAGAATATGTGTAAAATGTTAGATAGCTATAAACACATTGTAAACAGGAGTTTGTAAATGAGCATAAAACATGTTTAGGTGGACTACAATAGCTTACAATCAAGACAGTAGGTAAGATTATTGTCTGCACGACGAAAATGAATCATTGGAGTACTAATAACTCCCAAGACAAATGGTAACAAAAGTAGGAGTTGAGCACAATTTTCTTTTTCTCACATCCCCTCCTTGTATGGGTCCTCAATCTGGAAAAGATAATGATGGCGACATCTCTGGAAGCATCTCTTTAAATGAAAGAAGTGATGGCACTTTTTTTTACAGTTTAATTTTTATTGAACATTTCTACTGAACACTTCTACTGAAAATTTCTACATTTCTACTGAACATTTCTACTGAGCATTTCTGCTAAACATTTCTTCTGAACATTTCTACTAAACATTTCTAATTAACATTTCTAATGACCATTTATGCTAAAGATTTCTGCTAATCGTTTCTGATAAACATTTCTTTATTTTTTTTACGTTTCATTTTTATTAGATATCTCTGCTGAACACTTCTGATGAACATTTCTGCTGAGCATTTCTGCTAAACATTTTTGCCAAACATTTCTACTGACCATTTCTGCTAACCATTTCTAATGAACATTTCTAATAACCATTTCTGCTAAATATTTTTTGCTAAACATTTCTGCTGAACATTTCTACTGCACCTTTCTGCTAAACATTTCTGTTGAACATTTGATGGCACTTATTGATGAATTACAGCTGTATCTGCACAGCTGCATCGCCTGTCATGAGGCATAACAAGGTGTCATTACATTAGGCTTACATTACTCTGTTTGTGTGTGTGTGTGTGTGTGTGTGTTTTGTGTGTGTGTGTGTGTGTGTGTGTGTGTGTGTGTGTGTGTGCGTGTGTGTGTGTGTGTGTGTGTGTGTGTGTGTGTGTGTGTGTGTGTGTGTGTGTGTGTGTGTGTGTGTGTGTGTACATCATGTTTATGGCCAGACAGCAAAAATATTCAAAGATATATTGTTTGATTTTGTTTGTGCTTTTTTTGTCTAAAACTACTTGAATTGGTGAAATTGCAATTGCAAAAAATTGTTTTTCACTGCCTTTTGCAGTGATGTTTGTTGGTAAATGAGACCTTTTAGCTGTACTCATGTTCGACACACATGAATCAAAGAGGGCTTTGATTGAATGCATGAATTGTGATGAGGTCACTGGCACGTCTTGATCCAAAATTGTGGAAAGTCTGCGTTGTTTTTTTTAATGCAAGCTCCTTATGAATATTGTGGAGTTTGCTTGATTTTGCGTTAATTCCTGCCATCACAATATCACGAAATCATGGAGGGACTCTTACGTTTATTCCTGTCATAACATACTTTTTTTTGTATTTTTCCTTTTTCGAATACAGTCAGACATTTCTGATACAACAGACATTTTTTTACATCTCTCCTTATTGTAGTATATATCATTGCAAATCTTAAATGTATAATATTGTATAATATGTACTGAATACATAATGTATTGAAGTAAATTTCCTTACATGACATAATTGATCTGTGCTGAAATGTGTTTTGAAATGCTGTGGTGAAATGCTGAAATGGTTCATGAGCTGTTTTCTCAAAAAAATGAGAAGAAAAATGTTTTCTTAAAAATATTTTCTAAAATGACTTGCCACTTTCCATATGTCTTTAAAGGAGATACAGCTACATAATTTCACACACTGGTTCATAGCATTTAAATACTTTGAGTAGTCTTGATTTTACATGACAATTTGTACACAAATCTGTGTAGAATATGTATTTGTCAAATGTGTTTTAAAAAATTTCATAAAATAATGTTTATAAAAAATTTGCATGTGAGAGTCCATTGACCATTTTGTGTGTTAAATATGTGTGTATATATATATATATAATATATATTTTTTTATTATAATTTTTCTCTTTTTTTAACATTTCAATGAAATTTGTAAAAATTATTGTGTTAAAGTATACTTTCAAAAAGTAAAGTTTAATTCAAACACTTAATAACTTAATAACTTAAGTAAGCTCACTCTGGGTGTCTCTTCTCTCCTCAATTCCTGAACACTTTCAAGAATTTGATATGGCCTTGATGATGGCAGACTTCGATTATTTTCTGAAGGACACAGGACACAAGAGTCAAGTATACATCAAGTAGAGTATTAGAAGACCCCAGGGATGCTAATAAACTAGCAGAGTTCAAACTAGCAAAGAGAACTTGAGAATAAGGAAATGAGAAACGCAATGCAGCTTTAAAAGGGATTGTTGGACTGGACAAAAAGATTCTGTTTAATCCCATCTCTTGTCAGATTTAAGCTAATGTTAGACTTTGCAATTAGAGCAGTCTTTTATTATTAGTCAATTTGTTTGAGATGATCCCAATATAATCTTGGCTGAATTCTATAACAGACAGTGCTCTCCGTGTCAGATTATGCAGTATGATGAAGACATTCTAACAGTAGACCTGCAATTAAAGAAAATGACTACGTTCTGCTTAAATCATCAATCGCATGATCTGTTAAGGAGGATTTTTATTCTGACCATTAAGGTACTTTCACACATACAGCGATTTTACCACTGCAAGTCGCCAGTCGCTGTACTATGAAGTTTCCTGTAAACATTCCTATTATTGGTTACCATAGTAACATTTATCAGTGGATGGCGCAACTACCATTCCACATTTGACAACAAACCAGTTTTCTTGCTGTTAAAATGAAACATTCTGGAAGGAGAGACCTACAGCCTCCGTTTTTATATAAAATTCACCAGTGTATATATGCATCCTATCCTATGGAATGAAGGAGAAGCAGCATGTGCTCTTTGTCAATGCGGCCATCTATCTATGGTGAAAGCGCAACCGCGGGACTGTCTGGGTCCACAAAACTTTTCAGACTCACAGACAGCATGGCAGATCATGGATCACATGAGCTCTACTGTCTTCACTTCCATTTGTGGTCGCTGCACCAAGTTGCTCCAAATTTGCATAAACTTAAACTTTTCTCAACAACATTGTCCTTCTGTTGGTGGCTTTTTGATGGCCATTGTTGCAGAACTCCCACTTTTAAGTATTCCTTTTTGTTTTTCATTCTCACACTATTATGAAGTGCATTAACTTGAAACATAAACACAAAATGAGACTTTTATTTTGTGAAAGTCAGGAAGTAGTGTGTTTTTTTTTTCAATTCTCTGGTTGTTAAACTTACTTTTGTGCCTTGCAACCATTAATAACACTAAAGCTGCTTGTGCCGTGCCAGGTCATGTATCTTAAGGACCATGGTTGTACCAATAAAAGTACATTTTCATTGATTGCACCTTGGAGAACAAAAATGAACCTGTATTTTTAGAGTATGTTTTTTTCCCCTGAAAGGATCAGTGTCTGATGGTGGCTCTTTTTCTCTCTTCTGTCTACTGATCTGAGAATAAATACAGTGTAAAGACTGCAGAATTGAGTGCTTCAAATGGCAAGTGATTGAATGTCGTCTGGAATGAAGACAAAGACCCTGTCATCGTCAGTATACAGAGAAGTGACTCCATAGCCATCAATTGTGATAGGAGCCATCAATTATATTTCATTTGGGGTGAAATTATTGCTGAGCAAATATTGTTTTGCTGTCAAATGTGGCTTGGAGAGACAGATGCTAAAATGTTGTCTTTATCACCTACTCACTGTGAAAAGATATCTTCAATAAATAAAATAAACATCCATCCATCCATTTTCTGTACTGCTTATCCTACATAGGGTCACAGGGAGTATGGAGTCTATACTATATAGGGACATCGGGGAACAATGAAGAGCATCACAGGGCACAATGACACACACACATTCAAATGCCAATCAGCTTACAATGCATGTCTTTGGACTTCGGGAGGAAACCGGAATACCCGAAAGAAACCCCGGAAAGAACGGGGAGAACAGGCAAGCTCCCCGAACCCCAGATGTGCGAGCCAACATGCTAACCACTAAGCCATCATGCTCTCCTAAATAAACGTCTAATATCTAATAAAAAAAAAAATTTAACATAAACAATTCTTATACAATAGTTAGTTGTGTTCCACTAATTTGATTGGACAAGAGGTATTCCAAGAGTGATTATATTTAGTATAGCTACTCTGGGATGATTCACTGTGTGTATCACTCCACAGTGTTTGCTACATACAATTCCACTTCCTAGTTCAAAACAATTACAACAGTAATGCTTGCAACATCATTAGCGGATATAGCAAGCAATAATTTTCAGGAATATTTTACTTAAAATATGAAATCTCATCAGATGGAGATGCAAAAGTTCATCAGAGCACCTTTAACAGGAATATACAAACCAATGTTAGCTAGCTAGCTGACATACTATAAAGTGAGTGTGGTTTCTTTGGGATTCATTTACATTTACATTTACATTTACTCATTTAGCAGACGCTTTTATCCAAAACGACTTGAGGAAATATAAGCAAAGCGATATATCAAGCGGAGAACAATACCAGTAGTGCTAAAATACAAGATCTTTAATTGAGTTCTAGAGAATAAAAGTGCACAGGGTAGAGGTGTAAGAACCAGAGTAGTTTTAGGTTTTTTTTAAATAATGTGGGGTTGGTATTTTATGGGTTGGTTACGTGCTCACAGAAGAGGTGGGTCTTTACCTGTTTTTTGAAAATAATGACAGATTCTGCAGTCCAGACTGAGGTTGGAAGTTCATTCCACCACTGAGGGACGGTTAGTTTGAAGGTTCTGGAAAGAGAACTTGAGCCAGGTTGCGTGAGGGAGCATAAGCCTTCAGGAGAGTGTTGAGGAAGGGAGTGCTGTTCCAGACACGGTCTTGCACGTAAGCATCAAGGCCTTGAATTTGATACGGGTGGCTACAGGAAGCCAGTGGAGGGAGATGAAGAGGGGTGTAACATGGGTTCTTTTTTTGGGCTAGTTGAAGAGGAGGCATGTTGCTGCATTCTGAATCATTTGAAGGGGTTTGATGGAGCTGGCTGGGAGGCCCGTGAGTAGTGCGTTGCACTAGCGGAGCAAAAATAAACAGAACATTTGGGCATACTGTGTCCAAAATGTCATGTACTCTAAATTAATTTCTTGTTTATAGAACTGTTGTATAAAAGCACAATTATGCTGTTTTACTAAACTATGATCGGCACGATTGCAAGTGCGATACTGCTTAATTATGAGATATATTATACGATATATTATATAATATTAACAGAATTATTATAAGTCTCCCATTTTAAGATAAGTTCAGATAACTTTCTAAAAAAAAGATTGATTTCCAATGCTTGCTAGCAACTTTAATAAATTTGTAGCTACAAAAAAGCAAACATCAGACATCAAGTTTGCCTCGTCCATCTGCAGCTAATCATTTACATTTGGTGTAAGTGGAAATTTGTGTAATTTGTATTTTTTGCCTCACTGTTCATCTGATTATATGAATTTTAACCACTCCACTATCCAATTTACATAAGTATTCAGACCTTTTATTCAGTGCTTGGATTATAGTTGTGACATTTTTTTTTTAGACTGTGCCTCTGCCGGCTTTGTACGCTATTTTTTGAGTGGACTTGTTTTTTTGTGTTTTTTTATTCCTTCCATATCCTCCCAATTTCTGGTGCATCTGTGAACTGAACAATTCTTTGAGTGCAGAAAGCTCTGTGCATGAATGAAATGCAATACCTCTCAAAGAACTAATGAAACCGTCCAATAAAAGTCAAGTGCAATACAGACATACTGCAGACTCCTACAGTATGAACAGGTTCATATAAATGCAGTGCATTGCTCTGGTGGCTTTGGTCCTTTGCTTGAAGTGCTGTCGCTTTCGAATCTGAAATAAAATAAAAATAAAAAAACTATATACATAAGACCATTAACTCATATTATGCAGTCAAAGAGGGGTTTGAGAGCATACTTCAATCATTGTGAGTGTGTGTGTGTGTGTGTGTGTGTGTGTGTGTGTGGTTGTGTATTTGTTTTGCTATCTTTTAAGAAACCAGATGTCAAGATAATAATAATAATTTGAATTGTTAATATTGTACCTTTGTGCTCAGCTAAATGATTAACAAGGCAATAAATTCCTTTTTTTAATAAGTGTTTATGTGTGGGCATGTTTTTATATCTTATTGGTTACCAAATGTCACCAAAATAATAGAATTATCTGACATTTCTGACCATTGGACAATTGGCTTGTCCCGAAAAAGGGTTTTCTGGGGGGTTTTTTGTGTTTAAATAAACAAAAAACTAAGCGTCAGAAGGTTTTCTGTTGATTAGGTTAGATTTAGGCATAGCATTAATTAGCTGCATTGATAATTACGTCATTGGAAGGTCCTCATAATGCTAGTGTGCATGCGAGCATGTGTGTGTGTGTGTGTGTGTGTGTGTGTGTGTGTGTGTGTGTGTGTGTGTGTGTGTGTGTGTGTGTGTGTGTTTGTGTGGATTTTGTGTTGCCATCCTGGCATCGAATACATATTTTTATCTTCTCTTTATATCTACACATCAGCAGCTGTTCATGTCTTTTATACCTCTGCATTTCCCAACAAGCTGCAAAGTCATTCTAACAGAAATTACTACATTCCCCCTGAACATGATGGCTGCATATTCAAGTTGTCTTTCTTTCACATTCAGGATCTGAACAGTACCACTTTTGACAGAATTTCATTGTAACAGCTATCTCGGCATTATTGCTTTCTGAGTCTGAAACCTCACCTGCCAGCCAAGGTTCCTGCCCTGGGGAAGCGAAAAAAATAATAATAACATTGTTAACTTGCTACATTTGCATTTTAATGAGCCTCAGAGGCCACATCAGCATAACATGGCAAGGCACAAAATAACTGCCAGTGGTTACTGTGTAAAGAATATTACGTAAAACCTGTAGGCTTTTATTCCAGTCCATGCATTTGAAGGAAAATTGGATAAACATAAAAGGGAGTTGATTGTTCTGCAATTACAATATGCAAAACATTCAGCTTGAAGATGTACTCATAAAGTGATTCGGTACAAGCCTATTTTTTTTACTGGTTATTAAATGTAACTATAAACGGATAAGTTCATTTAGTATAGCTTTCCTAATAAAATGTAAACTTTTGGTATATTCTTTTTTCCTTATAAATTAAATTTAAATGGGGTGCCAATAGGGCACAATCGCACACACATTCACATACCCATTCACACTCTACGGACAATTTGCAAATGCCAATCAGCCTAAAACACATGCCTTTGGACTGTGGGAGGAAACCAAAGCATGGGGAAAACATGCCAATTCCTGTAGGTAAATAAGGCTGAAATAGTATGCTTGAAATAATAATAAAAAATTATAATAATATATCATCCAATGTCCATAACTGTCAACATTCGGGTTTAAAAAATCTACTGCTTGAAGACAAACTTTTTTTTAGAATATACTTTCTGAACATACAAATTTTATACAGTTTAGGACTGTTCTATGACACAAACAAGTAAACATAAAATAAAACCAACACTAATTTAAAAAAAAAAAGATAGTTTTTAAAAAAAAAGTGTAGTCTGGCACAAAATATTTTTTATATTTTTATATATATATATATATATATATATATATATAGAAATATTGAGAGAGACAAAATGTCTAGAGAGCTACAGAGGATTGCATGTTCTCAAGTGATATGGAAGTGATTTACATCTTATATTTTCCTAAACTGACTGCCCATGAGTGTGCACACTATGCATGAAAGGGTTAATAAGATATGTGCAAAATATCTTACAGAAACACTCTCCTGATACCATAGTGGGCAGCTTCCTATATAGGAGACATTTTCTACATTGCTTGTTAAACAGGTTGTTATTTTACGTACAGTCAGGTCTATATGTGCGTGTTTTCCTTCCCTACTACTAACACAGCTGCCTGTGCATTATGCCACGCAATGGCCCTGTCTGCCTCTTGCTCTATGCTTCTCTAATAAAAAGCCAATTAGCCGACATTAGCATGATGGTGGGGAAAAGGTGCAAAGCGTGGGTACTAGCGTCATAAGAGGTAGCTAACAACACAAATGCAGCTGTTGTGGACCCGTCGAGACTCATCACACACCATTATTTATCCTTCTCACTCATTTCCTGCACTGTCAGAAGCCAGCCACTTTGTAATAGTCTCAGACATGATTTGTTAGCATTCACCACAGCCTCTACATGCTTTCTGCTTGTCTCAGTAATGAATGGACATGGTTTAAATACACAATTCGTGTGCCTGGTAGAAGTCGGTCACAAAACATTTCCCACATCATGAATCTCCTACTGTTTTTCAGCTCTTCTCAACATTACAGCTAATGAGCAATGATATTTATCCTGATAATACAAAACACTACAAATTTGTTTTGTTATTTTTTATATTTACAGGTAACATGCAGAGTTTCTAAAGACCTGGTAAGATGGAGACACCAAATCGGATCCCACTATCTGGATTCACAAAACCATGTGGCAACAATTCCGTTCTCTCAGGCAATTTGGGCTTTACTGTCTCCCCTCCATCCCCAAATGATACCTTCCTCAATGGGTCTCTGCAGAACTGGACGGAGAGTTACAACATCGGTTTCATGCCAAGTGTTGCTGGAATCCTCATTCCTCTTATCTATATAATAGTCTGCGTGGTTGGTTTAGGGGGCAACACCCTGGTCATCCACATCGTCTTGCGCTACTCTCAGACCCAGTCTGTCACAAATATCTATATCCTGAACCTGGCCATAGCTGATGAGCTTTTCATGCTTGGCCTTCCCTTTCTGGCTGTCCAGAATGCTCTTTTGTCCTGGCCATTTGGGTCACTGATGTGCCGCCTGGTTATGACTGTGGATGCCATCAACCAGTTCACCAGCATCTTCTGCCTGACCGTAATGAGTATCGACCGCTACTTGGCAGTGGTACATCCTCTCCGGTCTTCCAGGTGGCGCCAACCTCGAGTCGCCAAGGCAGTCAATGCCACAGTATGGGCAGTATCCTTTGTAGTCGTTCTTCCAGTTGTGGTTTTTGCTGATGTGTTAGAGGACGACGGGAACTGTAGCATAGTGTGGCCTGAACCTGCAGAAGTCTGGAAAGCTGCATTTATTGTTTACACTGCAACTGTAGGATTCTTTGGCCCTCTGCTAGTCATCTGCATGTGCTACCTGCTCATTGTAATCAAGGTCCGCAGCTCTGGACGCAGAGTCCGAGCCACGTCCATTCGGCGGCGTAAATCTGAGCGGAAGATAACGCGAATGGTGGTGATTGTGGTAGCTGTGTTTGTGTTCTGTTGGCTACCGTTCTACATATTAAACATTGTCAACCTGCTAGTGCTGCTTCCGGGAGAGTTCCGAGGCCTGTATTACTTTGTGGTGGTCCTTTCATATGCCAACAGCTGTGCCAACCCCATTCTGTACGGATTCCTCTCTGACAACTTCAAGCGAGGCTTCCGGAAAGCTCTATGTCGCTCGACCAGGCGAGTGGAAAACCAGGATCTACAACAGGGTACTGTCGGAAACCATACTCTGCCCCTAGAGGAAATGAAAAAGGACCTTGAGCTGACAGACTGCCTGAAAGAATCCTGCAAACAAATACAGCAAAACTGTGAGGAAGAAGATGAGGAAGTTCAGGAAGAAGATATGGGTTACATGGAGAATGGCACCCAGATGATGGAAATCTGTAGATCTGTAAAGAATGGGTGCAGAAATAGGCAATGTGAGGGCACTAGGACCATAGTCTCAGGCATGGTTGATGCCAAGGAAGCAGGACCAAGTAATGGAAACAAAACTGGGGAAAATGGGGAATATATTAGTCCAACCTTTGGACATGGTGTTAGTTTGAATGGGTCTCAGAGGGGAATCATCAGACCAGTGGCAGAGGAATTGGGAGACACTGTTCTGGAAATTAGTTATTTGTAAAACTGTGCAACCATTCTTAATATCCAGCAGAAGTGAAATACTCAGTGATGCCAAAATGTGGAGTTTCACATTTATTATCAGCAAGTGTCTTATGGCTTTAAACGTCTCTTGAGATTTTACAAACATTTTGTTTCACAAACTGTAATATACAAAAATAGTGAAACAATTAGAGCAGGGCCTTTCTTCCCAAGTACTAGAACCTTTGGCACCAGAAGACTGTGACTGTTCTTTTTTCATTGGTTAACCAAACTGCAAAACTGACAATCTGTCAAAAGAATCTGACAAAAGAAATAAGTCAAATCAGGTACTTCTTTCACAATGTGCAACAAAACTTGAACCAGTAGAACCAGAACCAGAACCAGAAGTTTGCTAGCACCTGTTTGGGCCAGTTTTTCCTCAAAGCAGTCTTATTGTGCTTGAGCAGACTGTGTTCTCTTTGAAAGCTCGAGTTAAGCAGGTTTTAACCTGTTATACAAGAGCAGTGTATTTACTGTATTGATTGTATGTTTATACATCTGGCTCTTTTATGCTCTAAGCAGTGTATAGAATGACCATTGTATATGCATTTACATGAGATATTGTCATTCAAAGGGACTTGGAGGCAAGGATAATGTTTTATGTTTCACTTGTATTACTGTATAGTATATTTGTATATTATTATATTGTTGTATAAAAGGCATATTGTAATGAATGTTATAGATGTTATATGTTCATATTTCAACATTAAAACTACCTAACCTAGCTTAGGGTTTTTTTTTTGTTTTGTTTTACAAACTGATGTTGGTGAGTAAATGAAGCGCTGATTTGTAATGAGGCAGTGTTTGCAAGCCGTGCCATGGGCAGAATGAGTTGTCTTAGTGCTTGCTGATGAAGACATGAACACAGTCTCTGCTCTGCTTTTTTATGCTCGTTGTGTGCTTATTTGTTCTGTGTAATTTTTTTTATGTCCTATTATGTTCAATATTCATTTTTTAAAAGTGACTAAACTAAACGGGGTTTTAAAAAAAAGTTTTGAATTGAACAATAAAGGTAAAAAAAAAGTTATGAAAAAAAAACCTTAAAGTGTCTTGGTTAGGTGTTAGAACACCGTGAGCCATCAGAACAGCTTCAATATACCTTTAAAAAGTGCCCTCAAAGCTATGAAGGGATGGCTTTAAGGAAAAAGTCAGAGTGTGTGTTGGGATCATTTCATATTGATTTGTCTCGTTCCTGTCGCATAAAATGTTTTGATTGTTAATAAAAACAAAAAAGGTGTTTGTACCAATAATTTGGTGTTTGTGTTGTAAATGTGTAAATAAAATAATTAAAAATAAAATGAAACAGGCTCCTGAGCAGCATGGATGGCTGTGGCATTGTCAGGATTCAAAAATTTGATCTTCCAAAGATGGCACAGCCATCCGTGGTCCGGGACCAAGGCAGCAAAATTGGCTGTGCTCTCTGAATGTAAAGAATTGCATACTCTTATCATCTGTGAGCTCATGTATGTTGAAGAGGACAGATAGCACTTGCCACAGTCTAAGATTAATTTGTGTTCTGGAAATTGTACTATAGGGATTAGAGATACTAGGCTTTTCCATCTTTTCCAAAGTGTCTCCTGAAAGTCAATAAAAACAAGTCTCTGAGAGTAGTCAATTAAGTCTCACCTGTGTCTGTTTGATTCATTAGCTGACATTGTCCAGTTCTCTGGTGTAAAATGTCCATGTCCAGGTGATCACAAGGAAATTGAGTCTGACCCATGAGGAAAGAAATCGAATGCATGGTCAAGCGGTACTGTAAATATTAAACTACAGGTCAGGTGAGAGATTGATGGTTGTTTGAGATTTTATGAGAGTCCTAATGCATCTCATTTTCGGAATGTGTAAATAGTTTTGTGTAAAAAGCAAATGAATCATTATTTACGCATTTCAAATGATGGAAACCAGATGGCCTGCATACTGTAACAAGTGTAGCACAGTGCAAGTGTAGATTCAGTTTATCTCAGCCAAATCTGACACACTGTCATTTAGCCAAAATATATCCATGATTGGAATGTAAAGGATAGAAAACATTATTACAACATTATTTAGCTGTTCTCTTAATTAAATATAATGCAAAATATAAAGAAAAACCTTTCCAATGATTTTTTTTATCTATACGTTGTCCCATTTTCATTTTTTGTGTGTGTGTGTGTGTGTGTGTGTGTGTGTGTGTGTGTGTGTGTGTGTGTGTGTGTGTGTGTGTGTGTGTGTGTGTGTGTGTGTGTGTGCGTGTGTGTGTGCGTGTGTGTGTGTGTGTGTGTGTGTGTGTGTGTTTCACTTAATAGCATAAAAAGAGCATCTCTTTTAAACAGCACAGCATTTCTTCTATAAATATTAGCCTATGCCTAGACAGGAAAGGTGAGAAAAAAATTGATGTTTGAGAGTCTGAGACAGTGCTAATGCCCTGAGCAATTGTGCAAAAAGCAACTGACTCATTACTGAGAAATTTGAAGTGACAGGAACCAGATGGTTCACTAATGTTGTAAGCTGCATAAGGGAGTGGTAGGCAAAAGGATTTCATTTTTAACCAGATCTAGGGACATGCTTTAATATGTCTCAAAAACGATATTTAATGAGTGGTGTTTAAATGCAAAATTAGGATCTGTTGTGTTGCAAGGTAATGCCAAAAACCTAAAAATATACAGTATATTGGTCATCCATGTGGTTCAGACACAATGTGTTCAAATGAAAGATTTAAATTTTTCACACAACCAAGATGACAATTCTGTTAATATCATAATTCCTTAGCATTCTCAATGACCTGTTCCAATATTTTCTTTTCTTTTTTTTTTTTTTTTAGAAATTGTCCTGTTTAGAATTAAAGAACTTACTGCGCTCAGTGAGGTTGCTAAAGGAAAGTCAATGGAGCTGATTCTGCAGACAGCTGAATATAAAATAAGTCGCTTGGTCAGGACAGAATGGTGGATTATGGAAGTATAATAGTGTCAAATGTCCTCAAGGCAAAATGGCATGTTGAATTACATAAAATGAATAAATACATATCACAATGACAATACTTGAATTTTTCTGCCCAGCAGTTTGACACAAATCGAGAAAAAAAAACCCACAGGAAAATCAATGCTTGAATTAGTTTCCTCTGCAATTCATTGGGTTTGTATATTTTAATTGAAAACAAAATTCCAGCATTCAAAATTCAAAATGCACACATATACACCTTCCTAAAATACGGTTCCAAAATATTCAGTTGTTAAAATACCATCTTCATTATTCATCAGGTAATATTTCAACAGATTAGTTTTCAACCTCACAAATACAGGCTGCAAAAATTCAGGTCTTAAAATTCGGGTCTTAATATTCAAGTCTTCACATCCGGGTCTCACAGGAAGAGTCTCACAATTGTAACAGCCCCCTAGTGGTGGGATTGTGCTGACAAGCCACTAGAGAAGATGAACCTAGCAGACTGGCATGAAGTTGGCTTGACGTTCGATGTTCGGTATTCACAGATATGCGCAAATGAAGGAACCGTCTCTAAAGTTACATATTGGTATACATGTTTCTAACTTCCATAGCATTTGAAGGGAATGACTTGGTCATAAAACCAACTGCAAAGTGTTCATCTAGGTGTCAGCTATAATGCACACCTTTTAGATTTTTGATATTTAATTAAATAAACTGTCAAATCATATCTAAACCTTGTGATGTTTTATATCGTATGGACATGTATAATTTAGATTTTTGATTTAAAAAAAGGTGTACGTTATAGCTGACACCTATATATATGAACATACTATGACCTACTATAATCTACTATAACTGGGAAATTGGGAAAGTAATGGTTAGCACGTTTGTCTCACACTCACAGGGTTGGGTGTTCGGTTCCCTGTGTGTGTGTGTGTTTGCATGTTCTCCTCGTGCTTCAAGGGTTTCCTCCGGTTACTCCAGTTTTCTCACCAGTTCAAAGACATCCGTTGTAGACTAATTGGTGTTTCCAAATTGCGAGTAGTGTGTGAATGGGTGTGTGAATGAATGCGTGATTGTGCCCTGTGATGGGTTGGCACGGTGAAATATTCTCTTTTGTCTTTCAGCCACAGATGGCTGTGGAATTGTCAGGCTTTCACCCCACAGTGTTTGGATAAAAGGGCGAATACTATTCTACAGCACCACTCAGGAGCCCAGAATGGTACTTTTTAATTAATGTGAAAATGAATTAAGTGGGCAGAGGTAGTGGTAGTATCCAGCTGGGATATGTGAGTTCAATTCCCAGAATTGCCACAGAGCAAGCAAGTCAATTAACTCTGTTCTGCCTCAACTCTTGCAAATCAAGTTTATTTGCAAAATGTATAGACTTTCAGCTGTTTGCAGTGAACAAATCAAACTAAAGTAATTGAAGCAGTTCAACACAGCAAATGCTTCAGGTCGTTTCCCCAAATTCATCTGAAAATGCAACTTATAATGATTTCTCCAGTTTCAAAATTATTCAACCCCCTGAACAGATTCCCTGACAAAAGCACAAACATGCAAAACAGGAGTTGTTTCATGTGTTCCAGCTCAAGCACACCTGATGCAACTAATCAAGGGCTTCATTAGTTGTACAGGTGTGCTTGAGCTGGAACACATGAAATACCTGAACTGGCTAGGGGCAGAAAATATATTAAAAGTCTGGATGGGGCAGAACAAGGACGCTATCAACGGCTGTAACCAGATTTCTGAGAAGGCAGGTTGTGAAAAACCCTCAAGTGAAACAGGCACTGAGGTTTCAGTGAGCACATTAAGGTGTGTACTAAATGCGGAAGGTTTCCATGCCAGAACTCCAAGACGTAGAGCACAACTGACCCAAAAGCACAAGAAAAGTCCGCTCAAAATCATGTAAATAAGCCACAGAAGTTTTGGGATTAGTATTATTAGATGGCCTACATAGTAAAATATGTACCACACTACATGAGGGTGAGTTCACTATTTTTGGCCCTCTCTTGTAGCACATTGGTGACATGCTGTCATTTGGCCCAGATGTGTATCATTTGAATTGAATAGATTTGTCATCCGAATATGTCCGTTCATTACTAGAACATTTTTGCAACAAATTCCACATATTTCCACATTTTTTGCAGCGTGGCAGGGAGCATTATCTGTCATGAGGCCTGAATGAAGCCACTGCCATTAAGGAATACCATTGCCATGAAGAGGTGTACATGGTCTGCAACAGGTAAGTGGTACATGTCAAAATAACAACCATATGAATGCCAGGACCCAAGGTTTCCCAACAGAACATTGCCCAGACCATCACACTGCCTCTTTCTTCTTCCCATAGTGCATCCTGTTGCCATTTTTTCCCCAGGTAAGCAACACACACAGCATCCACATGATGTAATACAAAACTTGATTCAACAGATCAGACCACTTTCTTCCATTGCTCCGCAGTCAAGTTCTGATGCTTACTTCATGGTCAGGTGTTTTCGGCAGTGGACGGGGTCAGTATGGGCATTCTGACTTTTCTGTGGATGTACAGCTCC
This sequence comes from Ameiurus melas, assembly GCA_012411365.1. NCBI lineage: Eukaryota > Metazoa > Chordata > Actinopteri > Siluriformes > Ictaluridae > Ameiurus > Ameiurus melas. The sequence continues at coordinate 4,879,797 of CM022765.1, read as the reverse complement.
ATACGCAGCAGGCAAGCTATGATGCTCTGTGTGTTCTGACACTTTTATATCATAGCCAGAATGAACTTTTTCAGCAATATGTGCTACAGTAGCTTCTCTGTGGGATCCGACTAGAAAGGCTAGCCTTCGTTCCACACACATCAATGAGCCTTCCTTGGATCGCTCTTGGTAGGCACTAACCACTGCATACCAGGAACACCTCACAAGATCTGTCGTTTTGGAGATGATCCGACCCTGTCATCTAGCAATCACAATTTGGCATTTGTCAAAGTCACTCAGATCCTTACGCTTGCCCATTTTTCCTGTGTCCAACACATAGCTTCAAGAAATGACTTTTCACTTACTGCCTAATATATCCCACAGCTTAACAGGTGCCACTGTAACGAGATAATCAATGTTATTCACTTCACATGTCAGTGGACTTAATGTTATGGCTGATCAGTGTACATTCATTTGATCATTAAACCTTTTTATTTTTATTTTTTTTAAAAGAGCAAATATGAATAATGCATAAGGACTAGAGATGAGACGTTCTGCTCCATGCATTAGGCCTTATCACCTCTGCTGGTTTCAGCCAAGGAGTGTATACTATGCATGTTTGAAAAGAGACAGTAAATGACTCACTCTAGTGGCAGAATATGAAATTAAAACTTCCCTGCTGCTAAGATGTAAAACAATTATGCAGACTGTTCCCTTTACACAAATATAAAATGCCTGCAGCTTAATAACCTGGACCTATTAATTTGCATCAGAGGCTCTAAAATATTCAACTATTAAATGTTATCGTATTCCTAATGGACCAACAAAAACTTGTAATTATACTGAAAAAGTTCATTTAGGACTTATTTTTAGATTTACCTCAGAAAATTAACACTGTTAGTAGTTTTCAGTCAGCACTTTATCCTGGTCAGGGTCATAGTGGAACTGAATCTATCCCAGGAACACTTATATCAATGTACATGTTTTAATATGTTATCATTTCTATAGTAACTCTTCACTCACAGGGACTTGTGTGTATGAAAATCCACATAATCTTTTTTGTTGTTGTTGTTTTTAAATCTGCTACTATTTAAAACAGAAAATGTATAATCGGTGCTCTGGTGAACCTTTCTTAGAAGAGACGTTTATATAACATGGAAGGTGTCATGGTCAAGTTTTCCTCCATGGGAAAGTCTTCAGGACAAAAGTACTTTTCCAGTTTTATGGTAACAAGTTTCTTTTTTTTGTCTGATTAAATTCAAGAGAGAAAAGAAAAGAAAAGAAAGAATGGTGAAGGAACGACTCCTTATAGCTGCTGTAACATAAATTAACAGGAACTAAAGTGTTTTCATGGCTGTCCGACAAGCTTACGTAACTTTAAAGAGATAAAAAGTACAATGTGGTGTGTAATTAATTTTAAACATATATATGGTTGGCAAATTGCAATAAATAAAACGTGTAAATAAAACATGCTGTTAATAGTTGAGAAAAAGAAAATAACAGCAAAATGCATCCTCACACTTTTATTAAAACAGCCTTTTATTAAAGTGAAACTGAAATTATTTAAAGTCAAAGCTATACATTATTAGTGCAGTATGTTATAGGTCTGCTAACATTTTCATATAAAAAAAAATAATAAACAAGACACCTCAGTAACAAACATAGAGAAAAATTCTGAAGGATCTTGGGGGGAACTTTTTTGTATCCTCTCTGTGATTTTGCTCGTTTATTCAGGCACAATGTCTCCAATCCACTTCAGGTAGGGAGGGTTTCCCTGATGAATGGGAAAGCTAATGACCTCGGCCACTTCATACGGATGATTAGACCTGCAGAAGAGAACCATCTGCGTGATTATCTCGGTTATATATTTATGTGATGCCCTTTCTGTCCCTGACGAAAACTATTCCTCATGAACTGTAAAACATAGTTTCAGACTGCTTTCAGATATTTCTATGTTTAGTTGTTTGTTTATATATTAAAATCTAAAAAAAAAGGATCAATATATTTTTGTATTTGTACTTTTTGCCAGTGTAAATGTGTCGTCCCTATTTTCACTCAACCATGACAATTTTTTAATGCAGTCTCCTAATTTTAATTAGAAATAATTTTGAATAATGAAATTTTATTTCTGTTCATGTATTTGAATTGTTTTTATTATCAAATGGCCTCTGTGCGTCAGTCCCACTGAAGGAGGTGTGGCCTCTGTGGCTCTCAGTCGCAGTGAAAGAGGCATTGTACATACTGTACATTAGAGATTGACCGATAATCGGTTTTACCAATATTTTCCACGATATTTAAGCATTTTTCCATAATCGGATATCGGTTTTGTAATATCAGATCTATCGATAAATGGGACACAGGACCGCCATAGCAGCACTGTAGGAGAGACGAGTCAACAACGATGTGGACAGGTAAAGTATGTTTGCTTTGCTTTAATTAATTAACTTTACTGAACATAACCATTCATGCACAAATTAAATATATTACATAAATGCTTGATGTAGTTTAATCAGCTTGGCACTAAGAAATAGAGACAAACTCACAGAGCCACATAATCGGTTTACCTCAAAGCTTTTATAAAATAAATAAATAAATAAATAAATAAAAAGACACTTTAGTAACAGTGCACTTTATTTTTTGCACACTTTCAGACCCCTCGATTTATTGGTGTATAAACAAGAGTTGATTTTTTTGTTTTGTTTTGTAGCCAAGGAGGAAAGTGACAAAATTGGTCAAATGCTTTGTTCAGTTCAGTGGTGTTGTTATCAATGTGTCAACAACAACAGTAAAACAATAAACAAATAGCGGTTCTCCATATCGGTTACTAGGCACATACACAGGCAAATAATCAGTGATAAAAAAAATCTATACCAGCCAATCTCTACTGTACATATTAAAATAATAGTGAGCCTATTATCTGAAGAGTTTCTGTTAGATTATGTTCAGAGGGTCTGTGAAGTTTATTTTAGAATTAAAGTATGTATGGATGCAAAAACTCTATGCACTAATCTATGAAAACCACTGCACTAATGGACTGTAATATACCAATATAATAACATAATAAGTTGATGTATTGGGCTTACCTAACATATTCAGCGAGAGCAGAGATCTTTGTAGTCCTTGTCTTAATCATCTAAAAAAAATGTAAAATATATGTAAATTTATCAGACAACACTGTGGGTTACTTTTACCTGAAAGAAGATTTGAGATTGAATGAAACTCACCAGCAACACTTCACTGTCTTCTTCAATCTTTCCTTGCCATTCATATCTGTAGAGACACAATACAAGACTCAAAGAAACACAGAAGCATCCCCAAAAAACCCCATGGGCAGAAGTGTGTGGCAGTAGAAGTCTTTCTGTTCATTACACGCAATACAGGAGAGCAACAGTGAGGTGAATAAGCACTGATTTGCAAAAGTGGATTGTAATTTCGGGTACAGTTACTCACACTGATGTGATTTTCGGCACTATGTTCACGCAGGCTGCCAGTTTCTTCTCCACTATCCCCCTGCCGTATGAAAAACAAGCAATAAAGTTTCACTGCAAATATATAGTTAAATATATCAAGGTGGATTTTTTTGTACATTTTTTAAAATTCATTTACAGATATCAGAAATTATGTATTCACCTTAAACCTCCAAAGCAGCTCCAAATTTTAAATACTGCATGGATAATAGTGCATGTGTGTACTGTGGTGTTATTTTACCTGGCCAGTTGTTTGGCCACAGTGTCATTGGGGCAGGTGACGAAAGCTGCAGAGTGAGTCCCAGAGGAATATGCTTCGGTCGCCATGGAGAACGCACGCAATCCTACAGTCCTCAGCAGCGGGAGCATCAACACGCTCAGAAACACTGTCTAGGGACACATCAACAATTCTGATTTTTTTTTTTTTTTTTTACAAGCTCCAATTAATTCTTCTTTCACACGCAATCTAGAAGAGAAACAGTAAGCAATAATTTGTCAAACCAGCCTGTAATTTCTTTTTTAGCGTGGATTGTATTTCTTCTCCCCACCCTAGTACTATAGGTAATTAAACTTGTAGGTTATTAAAGCGCTGCATCAGCTGAATGGCATTGTACGCACTGTGGAACTGAGCGCTTTGTGACAGATGGGGTGTGTAGAACATGCAGCACCAAAGAAACCTAATCTTAATAACATGATATTTTATACAATAAAACAGTAAGCAAAAAATAATAATTAATAAATAAAAATTTGCTGTACCACACAGAACCTTCGCATTCGCATTTCTGTACAAAATAACAAACGGAGTACCACACAGTCCACCACACACTCGGCTGTTAAGATAACATCATAGTTAATTAATTGTCATGTTTACTTAAAGAAATACAGTATCCCTCCAAAACTATTGGAACAGCAAGACCAATGTTTTACTTAAAATTTTTTTTGCTGTAAACTGAAAACATTTGGGATTGCAGTCAAAAGATGAATATTCATCTTTTGACTGCAATCCCAAATGTTTTCAAAAAGAGGTTAGAATTTCATCTTTTATTTCCTGGAATTTATATGTAGATGTGTTGAACAACATAAAACATAGCACATTTTGTATCAGACCACCCAATTTGTAGGCAAGTAAAAATTGGAATGTTATTAATTACATTAATTGTTTAAACAATAAATAGCTCTGAACATCTACTCTTGGTTTTAGCCTTCAATTTCACCTGTGAAGACTGTATTTGTTGTTAAAAAAAAGGATAAGCCAACATGAAGATCAGAAAGCTGTCTACGGGAGAAAAGCAAGCCATTTTGAAGCTGAGAAAAGACAGAAAAATCAATCGGAGGAATTGCACAAACATTGGACATTGGCCAATACAACAATTTGGAATGCCCTGAAAAAAAGGAAAAATCCACTGGTCTACCGAGACACCGAATGGGTCAGCCAAGGAAAATAACAGCTAACAACAGAAACGTTGTGAGAGCTGTGAAGAAAAACCCCAAAACAACAATCAGTGACATCACCAACAACCTCCACAGGGCATCACAATCCACTGTTCAAGAACACTTTGAGAGCAGAAATATAAAAGACAAACCACAAGATGAAACCACTCATCAGCAGTAAGAATCGAAAAAATGGACTGGAATTCGTAAAGACATATAGAGATGTGCCACAAAAGCTCTGGAACCAAGACTGACCTCTAGCAAAGTGAATGAACAGACATAACCCTCAACGGCTCAGCTTTATACTTGAATTATATAATCGGACTCATCTGTAAGAAAACAGACCATCAGAAGACGTGAAAATACAACAAAAGGGCACTAGGTAAGGCGTACAGCTCAATTTTATTTTAGCCTAAGTAAGGCACAAATAAAGTGACTAGCATAGGGATTTTGCCTGACTAGTAATACATGTCGCTGTGGGTAAATTCGCTTTGCTTATTTGTAAGTCACTTTGGATAAAAGCGTCTGCCAAGTGAATAAATGTAAATGTAATGTAAATTTTTTTAAAAAAGAAGAATAAAAAAAAACACTCTAATTGTTAAAATGTAACAAGACATGGCTTTGCTACAGAACTGTTGCTACAGAGCTTCTGATATTTGTTGGAAAGTATGTACGTGTTCACGAGGCTCGACTATCATGTTCAAAACTGTCCCCTAATTGACTACGGCCTTATAATTATCACCAAATAACTCCTATAAAACGCATTTCTCAAAAAGAAAAAAAATACTGGGGGAAATATAATGGTCAGTTGAGACTCAAAATGACAGAACACTGCTCCCAAAAATGATTTGTATGTTTGGCTGCTTCTCCAAAAACAATTTTCCAACACTGCTCTAGTTTTCTAGGACTAGTTCCAACACTGCACTGACCCTTTAAAACATTTTGTAGTTATATTTGAACTCTACGGGAACACTAACCCTGTAGATTTTATAACTGAAGAACACACTCACCACACAGAAAGCTTTTAAGAGTCTTCCTTGCACTGTCTCTGCAGGTGGCAGTCCAAACTGCATTGCCTGTACGAGTGACATGCAGGTTTGAGCCAAACGTCGACAACACACAACAGCCCTGTCTAATGATTCTCCACTGGCTGGAAGTAAAGTGCTCACTCTGAGGTGTAATAACTGCATTTAATGCGATGCAAGCTGCAGTTGCAAACACAACATCAGGTGCTTGAATAGAGAGACTACGGCGAAACAAAAACTTGTTTCCTAGCATTATCCTGGTCAGAGTCGAGGTTGATCTAGAATCAATGGGCGTGAGGAAGGAAAACACACTAGATGGGATGCGAGACCATCACAGACTCATTCACACTTAGGGACAATCTGGAGTCACCAGCCCACCTACTGGCATGTTTCTGAGAGGTGGGACGAAACCAGAGAACCCAGAGGAAACCCATAAGTGTGAATGAGTTCCAGATTCAATAATATTATTGTCTGATGTCTGAAAGATGAACTTCAATGCACAACTGTTTACTGAACTACAGTAATTTGGAATAAGAATGAAGATACGTTTTTTTCGGGCCTGTTTTTATGTTTGCCTTCTTGAACCACAGTCACTAGTGAACTTACACAACTTGCAAAATACTGTCATTTTATAACATGGGCTGAAATAGTAATAAATTGATCTTCAACACTGCATTCTCTGATATATGCTGATTTGCATACAGGACTGTGTTTGTGTCTTGCAGACATTCAGTGGATTAATAACACACAACAATCAATCCTGGACTAACATAGAATAACTGACTACGCCCTTTGAAATTGTGTATATTCAAATCCAAAAGCACAACTGAGACGGAATTTAAAAAAAGCAAGTTTATTTTTAGGGAGCTGACTTCTGAATTAAGATAGTATATCAGCCATAATGTGTGATCTAAATATTAATAAAATAACACAAACCTTTTTTTAATGAAGGGTTTTCGATTATATATGAATCCTTTACTTTATAACTATTTATATATCCAATCTTACCAAATATTTTGAGCGTAACTGTGTAAATATTCCGTATATAACGTGCATACTACTTGCTATTACGCTTACCTCTTCCAGCGGGCGTAACGCTGGTCTGGATCAATTTGCTTTACTGCGCATGCCAACTACCGTAAAATTCTCCATAACTGTCGTAAATACCTACTCCCTTTAAACTATATATATTTTTAATATTCCCAGATTAGTAAATTACGACTGTGCGCAATTTCGGTTTTCAAAGATATTTCAGTTCTAACGAGCTGTTTTTGAGATTTTGAAGAAGAAAAAATAAATATATTATATATATCGTAACCGGAAGTTAAACTCGCTTTGCGTCAGTCTAACGCGTTCCTATTTCCGCCGGCGTCTGAGGACCGACTAGTAAATCTTCCACTGGTGTGAAGAGGTATTATATAATCCTTAAACATCTGCTTTCTTTTGAATCGCATCTAAAATCAAATGAACCTCATTGTTTCCTCTTTTCGTGAGCTGTTTTTTCTTGAGGTGATCGTGTAGTTTCCGCGGGCTTAGCATCTCAAAAAAAGCGCAATGGTTCTTATTAGCTGCTAATGCTAAAACGGCAAGTAAGTGCTGAGTAATGTTACCGCATATCCGCAGTTTTCTCCAAACAGTCAAGAAAAACATTATTTCTAATGTTTTGAGCGTGTAGGGTATAATTTATATGCATGTTATAACTGATTTTGAACCGTATCCAAAGCTGTTCAGCAGTTTGGAACAGGTATACCAGCTTTTGAACCACGCTGTTTGGAGGTAGCTGTAGAATCCCATATAGATCCATTTAGGGCACTACGTAGGGCACTTGGATTTGGTTGTGTGTTCATAGATTAATTCTATTGAAATCTGGGATGGTGTGTAGTCAGTGATGACCAGTCCACTGCGCAAGCTGATGTGCAGTCAAAGTGCACTCTAGTGTGAAGAGATCAGTGCTGATTTGAGTCTGAGCTTACACACTTCCAACAGGTTTTAAAAGAGAAATCCACCCTGAACAACTCGCATATTCATCTTTATAAGTAATGTGATCTTGGACAGTTTCCTAAATTACCCATAATGTCATCAAACTACCTGATAGTGACACCAGAGGGATTAAGGCGTCTCTACCTAAAGAGAGTGGATGCAGCGGCGCTTTCTGCCCAAACGGCTTCTAAAACTTCAACTTTCGTCATCTCGCAGTTCGCCGACCACCCCAGTCAGATTTTGAGATGTAGGACGAGGTGATGTTTGATTTGTTTTGTGATTGATCAGCCTGTGATTTCTTTCTCTCTGTGCCGGTTGTGCGTGAAGACCATGGCGAAGTTCCTGGCCCCGGTGATTCAGGATAACCCCTCAGGATGGGGTCCCTGCGCTGTTCCCGAGAAGTTTAAGGACATGCCGTACCAGCCCTTCAGCAAAGGGGATCGTCTGGGCAAGGTCACTTCTCACTCCACATCATCCCTAATTATTTAGCGCACATCTTCCAAAATACTGCACTGCTGTTTATTTCTCAAATCTGATTGAAGGTGTTGGCTGTTTTTTTCTCTATAACAGCGGCTCTGACAGTTGTTCCAGCTGTGAGACGAATCACAGGTTGAACATGTGTGGTTAAGATGTTGTGGTTTTTATAGTAATGGTTGATTCACGGGAATTTGTAATGCGGACTTGATACATAATCCCAGCCTAATAATAAACAGATGTTATTTAACGAAAGAAAAATATTATATTGTATGTGTACGCTTTCTGTAAGGAGACGTTTGTTTAACTTTTTTTTTTTGCTTTTCATTTTTATTTACTTTTTTGAAGGAGTCTCCAGTGTCAAAGTTTTGTAACAGTTAGTACGGTGTTAAAATATGCTTCTTTTTTATGTTGTTCTTTAATTAATAGGAAATGCAAACACTGGCAAACTGATGCACTTCAGGAACAGCTCCGATTTGCATCCGGCCACATCATATGATCACCATGAGATCATTGATTCTTTTCTTCTAACAATAAACCCTGTCATTTTATTCCTTAGTTAACATGCATGATTGTGGTTTAGTGGATAGAATGTTTGCCTCACACCTCCAGGGTTGGCGGTTCGAATCCCATGCATTTTCAAGTTGTTCGTAGTGTGTGTGTGTGTGTGTGACCGTGCCCTTCGATGGGTTGGCATACTATCCAGGGTGTCACTGCCATGTGCCCTGAATTCCATGGGATAGGCTCCATGCTCCCTTCGACCCTGTGTGTGAAGAGTGATCCAGAAAAGGAATAGGTTGAGGTTACTAGATAATAACAAGCTTTTGTTCAGTTGAATCAGGTCTGTTAATTAGGTTTTCTTTTTTCTGTATCATCTTATTTTCTCGTCTTCACAGGTGGCAGACTGGACTGGAGCGACCTACCAGGATAAAAGATACACAAGTAAGCTTATGACCAAGATGCATAGACCTTGCCCTGTTCCACTTTTTTTTTGGGGGGGGTGTTTGTGATGTATTTCCTGTATCTTATGTTAAATCCATTTAGTGCATTACTGTCTTTTCCATGTTCCTGGCAGATAAGTACTCATCCCAGTTCGGAGGAGGAAGTCAGTATGCTTATTTCCATGAGGAGGATGAAACTAGCTTCCAGCTGGTGGACACGGCCAAAACCCAGAAATCGGCCTACCAGAGGAACCGCATGCGCTTCGCCCAGGTACACAGGGCAGCCCTAACCGTCTCTCGGTGCAAAAATGTGACACAATGTTAATCTCGCAAAATTGCATCGTGTGCATGTTACAACAAACGGTTTTAGATTTGTGTTTATATGAAGGATTATTCAAAGCACAAAAGTCTGATTTCTGCTGTGCTGTGTTTACAGAGGAACCTGCGTCGGGATAAGGACCGCAGGAATCTCACGCAGTTCAACCTGCAGACTCTGCCTAAGAGCGCCAAACAGAAAGAAAGAGACCGCATGCGCCTGCAGAAGAAGTTCCAGAAGCAGTTTGGAGTTCGACAGAAGTGGGACCAGAAGTCACAGGTACACTAGTGTCTCTGTGTATCTCGGTTATGGAGTTTTACTTTTTTAAAGTGACTAAGCGGATCCGGGCTTTGTGTTTACTTTAATTTAATTCTTCACTGATGAATAGAAGTTGATCGTTGATGTTCTGTACCATAAACTCTGTCAGTCAATATTATTATTTCCCGAGCTCTTTGGACTAGTCGCCAGATGTTCAGCAGATGATATATTAGTGGTTATTAAGTGTGGCATGTCCTGTCGTGGCTAGGCCCAGCTAAAGCCCAGGGATTCATCAGTGGAGGTGCGCAGTGACTGGGAGGTGAAGGAAGAGATGGACTTCCCTCGCCTCATGAAGATGAGATACATGGAGGTGGCTGATCCTTCTGACATGTGAGTGACCACACAGACACATCTAAATAGATCCCAGGAAATAGAAAACGTTCTTCTTGTGATGGTTTATGGCAGATTAACCGGTAAATTCTGCATTTCAGACCACACCCAGGTTGTGTTTACTGATATTCTCTCTCTCTCTCTCTCTCACGTCTGCAGTGAGTGCTGTGGTGCCCTGGAGTACTACGATAAAGCGTTCGATCGCGTCACCACCCGCAACGAGAAACCGCTAAAGAGCATTAAAAGGATCTTCCACACCGTCACCACCACCGATGATCCTGTCATCCGTAAGGTAACGTTAACACCACAGCTGAGAAGCATTGCATTTTGATTATATTAATTGAAACAGTTTTTGTCAGTTCTTCATTGTGGCCGTAAACATTTAATGGGAAAAACTTTTCAGAAAGCATGGAGTGATATCATCTTTACTTCTTATTTTCTGCCTCCAAAGCAAAGGCAGACAACCTCCTTTGCTCTGACCAGCACTTTTTTTCTGTTTAGTGGCAGAGTAGTTTTAAATTTGTTCCTGCTGTTGCAGTACTCAGAAAGGAGAGCTCTAAATGCATTAAACATCCATCATAAATCTGTCTCCTTAGCTGGCTAAGACTCAGGGCAATGTCTTCGCCACCGATGCCATCCTGGCCACACTGATGTGCTGCACACGCTCAGTGAACTCCTGGGACATCATTGTGCAGCGTGTTGGAAATAAGCTCTTCTTCGACAAGAGAGACAACTCCGACTTTGGTGAGTGCTCGAAGAATTTTCGGCAGCTAGACACTACAGCGGAGCTTCTCCAGTGCATATAGCAAGCATGTGTGTGTATATGTGTGTCTATCTCCCCATCAGATTTGCTCACGGTCAGCGAAACAGCAAACGAACCTCCTCAGGAGGAAGGAAACTCCCTGAACTCCCCTCGTAACCTGGCCATGGAGGCCACATACAAAAAAAACAATTTCACCCCCCACTGCCTGTGCGCGGTTTTTTTCTCCCCTTTTTTTTTTTTTTTTTTTTTTTTTTTTTGTCTTTATTTTATATTCCCTTTTTTTTTTTTAGTGTAAAGTTCAGACTAGTCAGATGTCTGTGTCGGGTGTTCCGAGATACATCATATGTGCGTTTTTGTTTTCTTTAGGGAGGAGAGAGGCACAAGTTCCCAAATTCGAACCCATTCGTAGAGGAGGATCTGGATAAGAGCGAGGTGGCATCTGTAGCATACAGGTGAGCTCAAATCTGACCCATTCTGACAAGAGTTAGGGTTAAACAGTCACGTTGAAAATATCGGAGGTAAACGTTTTCACAAGTGCAAACAATTCTTTGCCTTTTATTGGTGTCTATGGAAATGTTCTGCAATTCTTTGTTCTATATTGAATTCCTGTCACTGGAGGTGTGGAGAGAGGATATTAACTGCGTGTGTGTGTGTGTGTGTGTGTAGGTACCGGAGGTGGAAACTTGGGGAGGATATTGATCTGATTGTGCGCTGTGAGCATGACGGTGTGATGACTGGAGCAAACGGAGAGCTCTCCTTCATCAATGTTAAAGCTCTGAACGAGTGGGACTCGCGGGTAAGAATGAGAAAGATGCCGTCTTTTTATCTCCCCCAACTCCCCGAATGTGAATGTGTACATTACCGGTGAAAAGTTTTTCCCACATTTTTGAAGAAGAATAATGTCATGAAAAACTTTGGAGTAACAAATGGAACTATGGGTATTATGTTATGATAAAAAAAAAATCCAAAATAATTTAATATTTTAGAATTGTCAAAGTAGACACCCCTTTTGCCTAGAATTTCCAGAAATGTAATCTTGCCATTTTCTCAATCAATTTATTGAGGAATCCCCCTGAGATGCTTATTAAAGGAGTTCCCACCTACTGTATGCTGGACACTTATTGACTGCTTTTCGGAATATTTTGCTCCAAGTCATCCATTTAATAAAATATTGTTTTGTAAATAAAATGTTAGTTTTCTAACGAAAGAAATGAACGTCAGCACAATTTTATATTTTTGTCTACAACACCGATTTCACACATTTAATCATACACCTTGAGATCAAAAGGTTTATAAGATCATGAGAAACATTTCAGTCAGGTGTCTCCAAACGTCTGACCGGTAGTGTACATGCAAGTGTTAACACTGAAATGGTTGCTGTTTGTGCAGTATTGTAACGGAGTGGACTGGCGTCAGAAGCTGGACTCTCAGAGAGGAGCCGTGTTAGCCACAGAGCTGAAGAACAACAGCTACAAACTGGCGCGCTGGACCTGCTGCGCCCTGTTGGCTGGCTCGGAGTACCTCAAACTGGGGTGAGAACATACACATCGCATTTGTGTTTCCATTTAGAGATGAGCACGCACATCTTTTCGTATCAAACCCGTTCTGACACTAAGCCCAAAATGTAGGCCTAAAAATCTGTTTCTTGAAGTAGATCAGGTTCAGAGCATTAAAGATCCTGTTTTATGTGCACCTCAGTTACGTGTCCCGCTACCACGTGAAGGACTCTGCGCGTCATGTGATCCTGGGCACGCAGCAGTTCAAGCCCAACGAATTTGCAAGCCAGATCAACCTGAGCATGGAGAACGCATGGGGCATCTTGCGCTGCGTCATCGACATCTGCCGCAAACTGGACGAGGGCAAGTACCTCATCCTCAAAGACCCCAATAAGGTGAGCAACTACAACACTCAACAAACCCTCACCACAGAGCGTTGCTTTCAAACCGGTCCGCCGGAACGGGCAGTTTGTTTTCCTTTTCGCTTTCTTTCAATTCCGAACCCTGAAACCCTGTGCTTGGAGAAGATTGAGAATGAAATGTGCAACAATTTGAAGGATTATTAAAATACTGCTAAGGCAGTAAAATAACCATAAAACAGTTGTTTTGTGGCCAAAGATTGCATTTCCTGCTTCTCTAGAGTGTCTGGTATGTGTCGCCAAAAAATGTGTCGCCTCATCAGGAACCGCCTACTTTCATGGCGGCAGTCAATTTTCGGTGACGTGGCACGGCTGCTGGCAGCAAACACGCAGGTCTCTCATCTTCTCACCACTCGCTGCTTCATGCAGAACTCTCAAATGACTCTTAAACACCGCATTCTATGAGCTCTTTTAATCCAGCGATCATATCTTGCTCCAAAAATCTCGCGTGTTGTGATGTTCACCTCAGAAGAGTGGAGAGCCAATCGGATTGCAGCCAGAAAGGTGTACAAAAGATATCAGAAGCTCCGTGTGATGCATCATTAGATACAATATAATTTTTGCATAGTTTGATAAAATAGTTGAGAAGGTTTACTTCCTAACTAACTAAAGTAAACGTTGTATACTAAACATATTTGGGTTAAAGGGGTACTTCTGTATAAATTAGGTTCTTGGCCAAACAATTTGAAATTTCTTGATTTCTGTAAGAGATGACACCTTCCACGTAACACCATGAAGCTGATATAACAGCAATCTGGTCTTAATCCATGACACATTCTCTCTGTGTTCACAGCAAGTGATCCGCATCTACAGCCTCCCTGACGGAACCTTCAGCACCGACGAAGACGAGGATGAGGAAGAGGAGGACGAAGAGGAGGATGAAGAAGGTACGATGGCAAATATTGTAGTGAAAAACTAGCTTTGTTATCCATGTTTAAGACCAGCGAGCGAGCGATAGCACAGATGGATAATGTTGTGGACATCACAACAAAGACCAAGCGAAGCCTGATTATATTTTAAAAACCGGCAAGCAGAAATTTGTTGTAGAAAAATGTAGTTAATTTCCTTCACGTATCATCCTTAACTCATGCATGCTTTTTTTTTTTTTGTTTTGATTTTACCTTTCAGACGAGGAGAACTAAAGAGCTGGATGAAATTGGAGGAACAAGACCATCCAAGTCGACACCACCTCAGCTGCGTCCATTTTAATAACGCAGAAAAAGATTAATTAGCCAAGGCTTATTAAAAGATTGAGAAATATTTTAATGCCTGTGTCGGCTTTTATTTCAGTTCTAACTGCATCGTATGGCAGTGAAGGAGGTATTTAGGAAGCAGACTAATTGTATTAGCATTGAGAATTGGTGGTTGTTTTACCCAACCTGTCACATATACACTTTAGGTTGTCCACATGGGGGCAGTATGGGACCAGCTTTGGAAAAGAAACAACCAAGTGTTTCAGCTTTCTGATGGAAAATATTCGGTTGTCTGAGTAAGCTACAGCAAGCTGTCATTCTTTATCACACGTTTTTGGTTACTCTATCCTAAAGATGTGATTGCGTTACATAAACGTATACACAAGTGTTTCCTGAGTCTTTTTATAGATGCTGTGAACAGACCTGGAGAGCAAAGATTCCTGAATGAACAGTAGCAGAATTTATTTTTTATATACACACACACACACCTAGACCATGATAAATTTTATCAGAATCCAACAGAATGCTTATCTGTAAAAATGAAACCTGCGAGACTTTCTGTCCTGAACGGAACTGTTTTAAGAAATGCTTTCAGGTGTACTTTAAACAAGAATTATTCAGATTTGTATCTGCAATGTCTGTCAGAATATCGTAGCTGTAATTCAAAAAATGGGCGTAATTTCTTTAAAGGATACTTTGGCAGAAAATCAGATTTACCCTCAATGGAATCAATCAACCAAGATGTTTGGTGGCTGAAACTGGCTTTAGCTTTGTAAAGGAGCTGTATGGGTAATATAGTCAAAAGTTTAGTATCATCACACACTTGTGTCAGAAGATGTTGATTAGCTCAGTCATACCATTTTAGAAATGTACAAATTGTTTGCTCATCCTATTTTCTGTAAGTGCAATATCCAGGTCAAGATCACACTGGATCTGATCCTTTCCTGCCAAAATTCATTTGTTGAGACCTCGTGCACACACGTTTACTGGCAGTATAGTGTAGTATAGCCAATCCACCTTCTGGCTTGTTTCTGGGGGATGGGCAAAACTAGGAGGAGACCCACAGTGAGAACATGCAAAACTACAGCAGCCAAAGCCTCAGGAATAAACTGGGAACCATGGAGCTGTGGGCCAGTAAGACTACCCAGTGTACCACCGTCCTTGCATTAAGTATGTCTTAAATTGTCATAAGTTCAACCAAACTTTGCAACCGTGGTGAGCAGAAAAGCATCTCAAACGCTTTTCCAATCTTCGTCCAGTTTCAGTGAGCCTGTGCCCACAAGAGTCCTGTGCATGTGCAATGCAGCATTTCCTAGTTTGCCATTCTCAGCCCTCTTTCACACCCAATTGAACCTCATACTAAAGAGCTGATTGAGGTGGAGGACGTGAGTTGAATCCTGGAAGCATGTCAGAGATCCAGTGCAAGAGCTGGGACACTGCTCAAACCTACAGCCATTGTGTGAGCTAAGAAAACGATGCAGCTCATCATCATGCTCTCCACAAGTATTTCATATCGGCGCTGCTGAACCCCTCCTCTTTTCCCCCTCTCATCTTTTTTTTCCATTTTATTCATCGTCCACCTTTATTCCTCGGCTTTAATATCATCCGTCACACCCCTCCCGTTTTATCCTTCTCCTCTCTCAATCACCCTGGTCAAGGTTAAGGAGGGAGCAGGTTAAAAATAGTGCAATAAAGCGAAGAGGCAGACGATGCTACCCCCAGAATACTGATCAGGCCTGGAGCCCACGGGCTCAGCTACTCTGGAATAGAAGGAATGCAGGGGTAGAGAAAGATTTTGCCTGGAGGACGGGGTTTGATCCGTGGCAGCACTGCAAAAGAGACTCGCGGCAGTCGTTCTTTGGGAAGCAAATGATAGCAAAAGTCAAGGGGATTGGAAGTCTGGTATCTTTTCTTTTTTTTCTTCTTCCTCAGTATGGATGCTACTCTCCATCCTTCAAGAGCATGCAAACACTTCCATCCTGCACATGCTGAAAGTCTACAAATATTGATTTAGTGTGTGTAGGAAGGAGCCACTCAGTTTGATAACACCCCCCTCTTCTCGCCCCACCTCCCAGCTCTCTCCTTCTGCCTTCATCTGATTAAATATATGATAAATGCCCCTCCTTCAAGAACACTTCCACGACCACCACCATTTTACACACGTACCGAAAGTACACACGTGTGCTTTTTGACATACACATGTACGCCTTGTCCTGTATGAATCATAAAACCTAGACAATGGCACCCGTTAAATTCATTTCAGAACATTTTATGGCTTGCATCAAGCAAAGCAGTCATGCTTAGCAGTTAACCAAGCACACGCCTTCGTCCTTGCACTACAGGCGGGCAGAAAAGTTGAGTGATGGGGAACACACACAAACACACACACGCACACGCACGCACGCACGCAAAGACACCAAAGAAAGCAAGTAAGGCTTTCATTGATGCTCCACACAGAAAGGGAGGATGAAGAAGAAAGGGGGATGGGGTGGTTCCCATGGAAACTGAGCAGTCAGCACATCTGTATGGTTCCTAGCTGTTGTCCGCTGCCGCCAGCATCCCACAGCCTCATCGCCGCCAACACACACACGTAAAACAACACTGATCACACATTCACACCTTCTCACCTTATAACACTGCACATACTGACCATAAATGCCTTTCTCATGTCACCTGCACACATACTATACATATTCTCTCTCACACATTATTCTGAGCATTTAATGAGATGAACCTACCTCTAGGTAAAAAATTACTGACTGTAACCTGTTGTTATACAAGGTTGTTGGGGCCAGACAGACTGGTTTGAGTATTTCAGAAACTCCTGGGATCTCTGTTGCTTACTCAGAACAGTGCATAAAACAAACAAACAAAAAACATCCAGCTGATGTGCAAGGTAAGAGGAGAATGGCCGGACTCTGTTCAGCTAACAGGAAGACTAGAGTAACTTAAATAACCACTCTTTACAACCATGGAGAGCAGAGAAGCATCTCCATCAGATAGGCTACAACATCGGGCACCACCGATCTTTGCTACTTCCTTCCAAGCTTAATGTTTCTTCTTAATGTTTCAATACTCCTTTAAGGAGAGGTCGTATATGACCTGACAATTTGAAACCATCGTTATATGAATTTTATTCCTTACTTATCATTGAACAAGCTCGTGTAGAGATGATTAGACTCTTAGCAATTGTAAGGTAAGATCTTAAGTCTGATAGGTGGATAGGAAGTAGTGTAGACTCTATACACTTTGAGCCTGGGCAGTGTATTTTTTTTTGGGGGGGGGGGGCCTAAGCGTTTTGAAGTAAATCCAGCAGCTTTGAAACCACCTTTGGCAGGTGATTTACAGGTACTTTATCAGATGAAGGGATGACATGAGAAATGTCTTGAGAAATACGAACACAATCTTTTTTTAAAGAGCTTTAGACCGCTTAACAGATGATTGCTGGAAATGGCTGAGTGTTTATAAGTAAACATCATGAAATTTATCTCTTTACTCTCTCATGCACACACGATATTATATATGTGTGTGTGTGTGTGTGTGTGTGTGTGTGTGTGTATATATATATATATACACACACACACACACACATACATACATACATACACTCACACACCCCTTATTAGAATTCGGGAGAGCTAGTCGCTGCTGCAAATTGAAAACATATTGATTCTCCCTCTGTTCCCATCGCTTGTGAACAGAACAGAGAGGGAGGGACGGGGGAGATGGAGGAGAGAGACAGAAAGAGACATGAAGGACAGAACAGGGTCAGCAATGGCAAGCCACTGAGGTTCAAGAACAGAACGTAGTAGATATGATTTGGTCTGGAACACTAGTGAAATGCTCGGAGAGAGACATATAATAGTTTCAGCCTAAATGGCCATCTGCAATCGTAGACCACCAAAACCATTCAAATGTGGCTTTTAGATTCTTTTTTTTAAATTATTTTTATTTATTGCTTTTGGTAAGAAGAGATTCAGTTAATTAGTTGTTTTCCCAATTAATTTGTCTTTTAAATGTGTAAAGTATTAACAAAATACCACCTAATTTCACAGAAATGCAACATAATTAGTTGGGTTTTTTTAAAAAGCAGCAGTGGGACATCAACAACCATCCCTGAACAAAGGGGTGCGTGAACGTAATTATCATTCAAAATGATCTGTCTAGACAATCACCCCACCATTTGGGTGGTAACATGTACAAAGACATCAATAATGTTAGAACGGAAAACGATCACTACAACCTTTAGTGCAAGACTTCAATTACAATACAGGTGGGATAAAGTGTTTCGGAAAACAATATAAATTGTCTGAGCTGATAGTGTTCACGGTTCACTTTGACTCCGATGAACCTGAAGTGCTTCATTTACTTTGTCACTGCTACACTGCAATAAAATTTTCTTCACTGTGATCTTCAATGTCCTTGTCACTGTTTTCTTATAAAGGAAGAAAATAACAAAAGTGGACAACCAATGGAACTTTGAGGTATACCACTTCATAGTACACTGAATACTATATTATATAGAAACTACTGTGATTAAATCTTAGCCCTGTGGAGAATTCTCACTGACTGTGTAATTAATGTGTGTCCATTATCGTGCGGAATTCTTTCTGTCTCCCACATAGGTTCGAGCAAACTTCTTAGAATCAGCAAGTACTTTATTACAAAGGTAAACCCAAGCAATAAAGGAGGTCAGACTTGAGAGCGAACACTTAAGAGTTGGTCATAGGTCAGGATCTTAAAAACCCCAAGGGTGTTACATATTTGCCGCATCTAACTGGCTAATTCTAATTAGTGTTACTCACTGTAACTCGCTAAAAAGCAGAAATCTGAAAATGCTGGGAAGGAGACGGATGAGGTTTTCAAAAGCATGCCAAGCAGAGAGAAAAGAAACAGAAACCAGAAGTCATAGCTAGGAAATCCCCTGCAGTGTGATGTTTATACACATACACAACTGATTCAACTCATCAGGTAATGATCAAGTCCTTCATGTGAGCATGTGGAACATTTAAACTGTGCAGAGCAGTGACTGATAAACAAAATCATTCTCTTACTGCAGTTCTTACAGTATTTCTGATGACATCATTCCATTTGGGAAAAGAGAAGGCAGAGAAAGCAAGCCAGGGATATTGCTCTCGAAATTCTAACTCCCAATCAATAAACTAAAGGCACATTTGCTAGTTTAGACTGCAGCATAATGCCATGACATAACCTTTTGAGGCAACATTACCAGGACCTGTTACGAGTAATTGTTACCCTGATGTTTTCGTAAGGAAAAGATGAACAATCAGAGATCAGAATTTTATTATGTGACATTTATAGTGACATTTATAAGTGCAAAACATATTAACAAACTAAAAATGCAATGACAAAACCAAAACGCTACAGAGACAATGGCAAATTTAGAAACACAGCCACTTTAAGTCAAAACAGAAAGAGACGGCCCTTAAAAATGCAATTACATACATCATTGCTGATTGGACATGACGTATGACAAGGAAAAGGTTTTTCAACCTGCTATCTAGTTAGCCTAACCATTAGTTTAGATTTTATACTGCTATATTTATGAATTTGCTGTTGTGCTTTTGGTTTTAGTTTCTGATTTGATTTTGGAATTGTTGTTGTAGTTACTGATTTGTTATTGTGTTTTTGGTTTGTAAGTTAGTTTTTGTTCACATTTCACATGGATCTTTTTTTTTTTTTTTTTTAAACTTGGTTAGCACACAATCTTCCTAAATGAAAACACTTGAATATCTAGCTACTAACTAGCTAGAAGTTCTAGCTAGTTTTATATCGTATAATTATATTGTATAATTTTTTTTGTCATTTTGTATTTATTTATTTGGATGATGGATTAACAATATCAACTTAATTTATGCCTTAGCTTAGCTACTATGTTCTTGGTTGTTAACTGGCAGAATTTAAGTGCAGCTGATTGCTGGGATCCTAGCTTTACACCTACTGATTGAGGTTCACACTTATTTTCAGTCAATGATAGTATAAATATTATGTAATACATAGTATAAACATGCAGTAATTCATTATTTAATAAACACTCAAGCTAATTTTATTCATGGTGTATTAATGCTGACATCCATATGCTTAAATTCCATTAAACTCCCCCCTTTTTTTTAGATAGATATGATTGCTGATATAGCATTGTCCAATTTTTCAGTTAGACTCAATATCACAAAAACTGCTGTGACATCAGTCAGCTCTGTTTTAGTTCCTAAAATTGCTGTAGTTACTCAAAGTCACTGCCAGCAACTCAAACAATTTCTGCTGTATCTGTTCCGAATAGAAACAGAACCGCCCTTTACTCCAGATTTAATCATTCAGCCAAGACATGCTTCCTGTCTGAAGTTTGAACTTAGTTTTGCACTTAATGAATGAATTAATTAATGCACTTGTTGCTAAACGTAAAAGAAGCTTGAAGCCTACACATTTGCATCATGCAAATGCCTAAATCATAAATCACTCACTGCAGACAGTGGCAACTTAGAAGACCTTAAGTAGACTTGTATATGTGGTTTCATGATGTTTGTAGGCACGATGTGTCTGTTGAACTCTGATTAAAATATGATTTGTATATTTGATATATCAAATATACAGATCTCCCAAGATTGGCACCCCTGGTAAAGAAGGCTGTGAAGAATCTTCTTTATTGTTTAACCCTTTGATCTTTTGTTAAAAACAATTACAAAAATACTTTGCTCCCAAATATATATATATATATATATATATATATATATATATATATATATATATATATATATATATATATATATATATATATATATACTTTCAAAAAATAAAGGGAACACTTGGAGTTACATTGTGCTGTTTAAGTGTTCCTTTACATATATACAGTGTGTGTGTGTGTGTGTGTGTGTGTGTGTGTGTGTGTGTGTGTGTGTGTGTGTGTGTGTGTGTGTGTGTGATTGTTTGTTTTTCAATTTTTAAACTAAAACAAAAGGGTACAAGTTACTGAAACTTGAGCTATACATTTAAGTACGTTCTTGTTTCCTAAGGAACAAAGAATGTGAATGTACCCTAATACAGTAGGTGCAAAAACTAAAACAAAAATGGACAAAAGATGAAGCCTTAAGGTATACCATCCCACAGGGTATTGTTACACAGTATATATTTCATAAAAGCTGATAGCTCTACTTTCATAGCTCAGGTGCTAAACTAAAGACACAGACAGACACCTCTCTCTTTCTTCCTCATTTTCCTCTCACCTCTTCTCCTCCGGTCCTCACTCCTCTCAGAGAAATGTGTCACTCCTGCTTGCATCCAATATCTGCTCTCCCAACAGGGCTCGACATGCTTTATTTTTAAACTGTCCTTGGAACCAAAGCGAGAAAGATAGGCAGAAGAAAGTAGGGATATGGAAGACTTATAAAAGAAATGTGCTACAACCATATTGGACTTTAGAGAATGAGACTGTAGTATTCTGTGGTGGTTTAATAAGTAAGGAAGGTGATGTGATTGATTTTCCAATGACAGCACTACTGTCCGAGCTGTTGTTGTAGAAAACTAATAAACATCTTCTGACCAATCAGAGTCGAGAATTCAACAGTGCTGTGGTATAACACTAAATAAAGTCTAAATAAGGTCTTTTATTCTGAAAACTCAAATCAAACTATTCTGCAACCGAGCATTTGGTGTGTTATAAAGTTAGACGGGATTACATGGCACTGGGAGTGCAATCGCACCTAAATGGAGGCTTCATAAAGCAGTGGTTCAGTTTATAATGTTAATAATAAACTTGGTTTACAGAGCGCTTTTCATTTTGGTTCCAAAATCTCAGAGTGAGCGCAGTGGTTCTGAAATGTTCCAACATAACTCATCTGAAAGCCTCTGAGCTCTGAGCTCACAAACATTTATTTTACACCTTGTGATTATTATTACATCTTTCTTTCTTTGGTCCCTCTGTTGCCTTTATTGCTTTCTTGCTGGCTCTCATCCTCTCTTTTCGTCATTTCTTACACCTCCTTCTGTCTTCTCCTTCCTTCTGGTTGACTTTGCTGGTGGCTATGGTGCAGAAGTGCCTCCTAAACTAGGCCAGTCAGCAGCAGGTGCCTCATTCATGCTCTGTAGCCTGAACTTACATGGAACGATTTAGAGCAATAGCAGAGTAAGTGAGAAGCAATACAGGCGAAAGGCATTTTAAAGCTGTATTGCTCCAAATAGACCAGAAAGGTCTACTTTTCCCAGAGGGACAAACTGGAGAACATTCAGTCTGTAGTATTTTTATTGTTGGATGTTGTTCTCCGTCCAGTTTGATTTGAGCTTTTCAGCAGCAACCACTGTGCTGCAAAATGGCTCAATTATCTCTAAACTGGTGCAATAATGGCTACTTTATTGTTGTTGTTGTTTTAAAAAAGTAAGAGTTTACATTTGGTGCACATGTGCAGTTGTGGCAAATAAACCTTTTCAAAGTTTTAGCAATTTTAGGTCTGTTTACTATTTTACTTCCTGCTTCAGAGTAGTTATTTTCCTGAAGGAACCAACATGCCTCCCAGTCATCTTTAACATCTGCATTTCACTCATTAATTATTTTATTCATTCATCCATCTTCAGTAACTAGGTTTATGTCAAGGTTGCTCTGGATCTTGAGTCTATCCTGGTTGCAAGCCAAGAATACACCCAGGATAGGAAGTCACTCCATCGTGGGATGTCAGTCCATCATGTGTAAAGTGCAGTATTTGGCTGAGCTTTCAACCCATTATACCCCAAAAAGTGTTCTCTGCTCCTCCAATTCTGGTCTCTTAACTGTCCCTCAGACTTGTTTGCTTAATATGGGTTATAGGGCTTTTTCTTCTTATGCTCCAAAACTGTGGTACTCACTACCATTTGATCTTTGAGAAGCTCAGTCTTTCCATCCATCCATCCATTTTCTATACCACTTATCCTACAGGGTGACAGGGAACCTGGAGCCTATCCCAGGGAGCATGGGGCACAAGGCGGGGCACACTCTGGACAGGGTGCCAATGCATTGCACGGCACAATCACATTCACATTCACACACCCATTCATACACTACAGAGATTTTGGACATGCCAATCAGCCTACCATGCATGTCTTTGGACTGGGGGAGGAAACCAGAGTATCCGGAGGAAACCCCGTAGCACAGGGAGAACATGCAAACTCCACACACACAGGGCAGCCGTGGGAATCAAACCACCAGCCCTGGAGGTGTGAGGCAAATGTGCTAACCACTAAGCCCAAGTTTATTTAAATCCTCTCTTAAAACTTTTTTTCTTAGGATTACTTTTATTTGATGACTTTGTTATTAAACTACAACCCCAATTCCAAAAAAGTTGGGAACGCCAATTGTCGCCCCCGTCCCAACTTCCCAAATTTTCCTCAACTTTTTTGAGATGTGTTGTGGCTATCAAATAAAAACGTATCTTATTTTTTCCTTAAAATGGTACATTTCCTCAGTTTAAACATTTTATATGTTTTCTATGTTCTATTGTGAAAAACATATGGGTTGATGAGATTTGGAAATGATTGAATTCTGTTTTTACTGACATTTTACACAGCATCCCAACTTTTTTGGAATTGGGGTTGTATTCTTTTTATTACTATTAGTAAGTGAAACTGTATTTTATTACTAACTCTTTTTTAATACACACCTATATACTCTTTTGTAAAATGCCTTGAGAGGCCTTTTTAAATGTGCTATATAAAATAAAGTTGTTTATTATTATTATTATTATTATTATTATTATTATTATTATTATTATTATTATTATTATTATCACGTCACCATGCACACACTCTCACACAGAGGGGAATTTTAACATAGCCTATTCACCTACTAGTATGTTTGTGGCTGGCTAAAGGAAACTGAAGAACTTGGAACATGGACATTTGGAGAACATGCAAAACTCAGCACACACAGTAACTTGAGCTCAGGCTCGAACTGGGGACCCTACAGCTTTGAGGCAGTAACTCTACCTCCCATGGCAAGGCAAATCTATTCTGTGGAAAAACAAACACAGCGAAGCAAAACAACAACATCAGCTTCATCTTCTTCCTTGTTCACTGTGTTGCCGTAACTTTCCTAACACAATGTAACCACTGCACCATTTCCAAAGTTGTGAATACAACATAAGCAGGTTGTTCATAGGCAATCTTTTTGTAAACACAAGCCCATTAGACTACTGAATGCATCAAAATGTCCGCACAATAAAATTCACCATGTTAGGCCATCTACTTTAGGCACAGAATGAGACAGAAGAGTGTTTGCCAGCAGTGAGTTTGCTGCTGGTGTCCCAGAGCTGCTGTAAGCTGTCTAATGATGTTTGGGATTGTGTGATTGGAGTGTTGGACAGCAGCGTGGACAAACATGCCAGTCACTCATGACCCTTCGACTCTGCCAACCCCTTTGATTAGGGCTCTGATGTGCTGGCACATATACATAGAATACGAACACATTATTCTGAATGAAAAGGAAAAAATGAGTTCTAATCTAATGCAAATACATATATGAATAAAAGAAGCACTAAGTTTTGTTGGGGTTTTGTTTTTGGAACGCTTGCCAAAATGGTTCACAGAGCATCTGGTAGAGACTGGAGGTGTGGAGTGAGAGGTATTTACTTACCAATTATCAACTTGAGTGATGTACATGAGGCTGAGGGTCTGTTAGAGTCAGAATTTACACAACTTGCTGACACTGCTGGAATTTCTACCTCTGGGTTCTTTTCCAGCGCTCCCAGTGTTTCTAGGAGCATAGCGGTGAGGTTTGTACAGTATTTAATGTTTTAGGCCACACCCACTCCAATGCGATTATGAATAATTGTACAAGATTTAAATGAAGTTTTCATGTAGTCTATATAAAAATCACATATCTTTCTCTGGACCAAACTGTCAGTCCAAATGTGGACTACATTCATGAGTGAAAAGCTTGTCTTGTGTCTAGCTAACACTTTTGTTTGTACATGGCAGAAGTTATTCCATGATTTCTATAGCTAATATAATGCTACCTCAAAGATTACAGATAGTTTTTGTTGTGGTTGTTGTTGTTAGCAACTAACCCTCTAGGCCTAACCGTAGTTTTTGTTACTCAGCAAACTGTACCCCAGATTTAAAGATTTTAGTGTTTTCTCTGTTCTAATTCAATATTTAGGATCAAAAGTCTTAGAAATGTTAGAGATATAGAAAAGAAGAAGTTTCCATATAAGGGTACCAAATTTCCTTACAGTTTTGTACGAAGAACCTTAAAACAGAATGGCTTCATCCGAATAGCCCTAATACCCTACTATACAGGAAGCGAAAAGCAATACGCCAAATGAGTAGTATGTCAGAAATCTCAGTATTCATAAAACAGTAGGCGAGAAATACCCGGATGACCTACTACTTCCACCGAGATTCTCCAGTATGGAACCACTGGACACTGTGGATACTGTGCTATCCAATAAGGCAATGGGACTGATGTGGAAAAGCTGTCAGAATCCGCACCGGATAGCACATCCAGATTGTATTAGTTTATACTAATCTGTATGTACTGTATCAACGGCTGAGCAGTATGTACTCAATCGATTGCGGTATGTACAGTCACAGAATGTGATTTTCCAGATAAAGGTTCCACTTACTAAATATTAACTATCAAAAGAGCTTTGAGAATCCTTCGTTCTAAGAGGGAAACAGCAGCTGTTTTTTAGTACTGATCACAACTATATTACAGTTCACTAAGTAACTACGGCTAGAAAGTTAGTTGTAAAAGCTAACTACATAACAATTGATTGAATTGATAAGGATTTCCTTAGCTGGTAAATAGAAAGCATGGAATGATCTTTGGCTATAAACATATAGCTAACTTGCAAGCCACTAATTTGCTATCTTTAGTTGCTCAGTAAAATGTAACTCACTCATGCAGAGTTGAGTGTTTTCTCTGTCCTAATTCAATATTCAGGATCAAGTGTATTAGAAATGTTAGAGATTTAAAAAAAAAAAAAACATGGTCTAGCACTAACGTATCTTCGGGCTTTTTTTTTTTTTTTACGGGAGAAACTTTAAAGTTTAGATGTGGAACCTTACAACAGATGGTGAATCTTTTTTTTGTTGTTCTGAGCACAACCATGCCACAGTACAGTGATTATCTTAGGCTTGCTAGTTAGTCAGTAGCTAGCTACATAACCTTTGAGGGAGCTGTTTTATTGAATGCACAGAATAACATCTACAAACACAAATATGAGTGCTAGCTAGCTATAGGACAAGCTTGTCATTTCATGTAGTCCTCAGCTGAAGTGACAGTTTGCTCCATGGAATTTTTCAAACACAATTATGGGATTGCTTACACTGAAATTTGGCCAGAATAAAGCCTCAGAAAGTGGCTGCCTTCCAAATAATAAATCAGAAATGCTACTCAAAAATCCTTTCTACCATCCGATTGAAACACCACTGCCTGATAACTTCCCACTTAAACCCCATCCCAGCTCCTGTCCCTTATTGATTCCCATGAAGTAAATAACATCTACACATGCTCCCATTCAGATAAGCCCCAGAGCTAAGCTGAACTCTCAAGGTTTCAGTCGTGTGACATGTGCAACAGATATGGCCATGCATACATTTAGAAGCAATTAGGAGGAATGAAATTGGTGTGTGTGTGTGTGTGTGTGTGTGTGTGTGTGTGTGTGGTGCGCTCAGGACTGTGTGTTGTTGTATGTGTTATTAAATTTTTCACTTCAGGGATGGATGGAGCTTGTAAGGCTGATAAGAGTTCTCTTGGAGCTCCACATCATAACATCACAACATACAGCGCTGAGGCATAGTACTAAATTCAGAACTCTTCGTTATCTAACCTTTTCTCACTCTTTCTTCTTCTCTTTGTCACCCCCACATCCTCCATCTCTTTTTTTCCCTCTCTGCACCAGGAGGCGGTGTATCTGTGCCATGTATCGCTGACTGGTTGAGAGCGTTTGATGTGCAGCCCTGAATGTTAAGTGTGTTCTCTGCCTCCACTCCACAGACGGAGGGCATTACCGAGCTAAAAGCTAATCTGGCTTTCTAAGCCTTATTCATCCGAAACTCTCTCGCTCCTATTCCCTGACTTCTTCTTTCTTCTCTCTCCACTTTCTTCATCTTTATTTAAGCTCTTTCCCTCAACCCCATAATTTGTGTGGCTTCAACCATTTACGCCTGTCTTCTAAGCTCAATTTGTGTTTTCCGGCTATTTAGGGTGAGACAACAGGGTAAATTTTTTTACGCAATAGTCTTTACAAGTTGATGACTGATATTATTACAATATTAAATATTTTTTGTATTTTTTGAACTTCCCATATATTATTTCATTATCCCATGTCCGAATACTCGATCTGATTGGCTGGAAGGTGTGATTTAAACCGTTAATACCACAGGTAGTTCCGGTCAGTATAACCAGCACTGTAAATAAATGCGCTGCCTATAAACAATTGTAACCATATAGTAACATATAAATTGTAACATATAGTTAAACGCCGTAATTCTCACTTGCTTGCTCACGTTTTCTCTCTCTCTAATAACTATTTACTATAATTAATTCAAATAAATGTAATCTTGTAGCACTACTTTATCGCTGTGTATGATTTATAGGAGGTGGAATTCTAGATCTAACGACCAGTACAAAAAATAACTAACAAAAACGAACTGTTATTTTTATCTTTTCAATAAAATTTTGCGCTGCAGATATCAATGACAGATTTAATTTGTCAGAGCTGGTATAAATGGGATAATCCATGGCTAGATGTGTGTTACAGGTTACAGATAATGTACTGGTTGTGAGTTGACAAAACCAGCTGAAGAAATTTCACGGTTGTTACAGTTTAAGGGTTGAAATGCAGTTTAGTCAAAGATGTCACCAAAATTATTGTTTCTATTGGTAACATTTTGCATTGAGGTAAGAGTTAAAGTTGATTTCCTTTAACGTGAACCATTATCATTCGTGCTACTCTCCAGTACATCATGTACACAAAAAACTTGCTTATGTGGTGTGCAAAAGGGGAATTTGTTTACCATCACCATGACAACACAATACCAAACCAACCCAGTACCAATCCAATTCTTCCACCACAGTACACTTAATGCCTAAGATTTCATTTCATACTAATCTCATACTCATGTCTCTCATGTTTGAGGGGGCTGTTATTTGTCTCCTCGGATCATTTACGGTATAAAAATTAATAAATAAATAAAAAGGAAGCCTGTGCAGATGATAGGGCTGGAAGATGTGTGCATGCGAGAAACAAATCTCAACGATATGCATTTGGCTCTTGCATAAGGTTTGCATGGTTCCTTTCCTCCGGCTTCAATTTGCATGGATTTGTCTACCTTACTTTAGTTACCTTACTTTCTTAAATGATTTCATACCCAGAGTTTTCCTCAAAGCCACATTCACACAAACCAGTGCGAGAGATGAAGAGTGCTTACTTTGTCCTCCTTCTGGCTTCTCTGCTAGAAGCAGGAACATGTCTGTTCGAAAAATTGTACATCTTTGTGAACATGAATGTGTCGTGGGTGGACGCTCAGACGTACTGCAGGATCAATTACCTAGATCTGATCTCCTTTGAGTCAAATTATGATCTTCTTGACTTCACCACAGTTATGGAGACAACCCTTAATGGACAAAGCTGGATCGGTCTTAGCAAGCCTCCAAACGCGATTGCGTTTACTCAGTGGTCTGATGGAAGTCCAGTAGAATTCACATCTTGGCAAAATGGTGGGCCAAGCGCCTATAGTCAATTGAATACAAGCAACATTAATCAATGTGTGGCTATCCTTGGATCAGGTAACTGGTCGACTTACAGCTGTACAGAACGTCTGAGTTTCTACTGCTACAGCTGGAATCCACAGATAATCTTGGTGCAGGAGTTGAAGCCCTGGGACGAGGCACTAAGACACTGCCGAACAATCTACACTGACCTCCTAAGCTTGACCACAGAGAGAGATTTTTTTGTGGTAAAAAGGAATTTGAGCAATCTGGAGACCATGGTCTGGACAGGTCTGCGCTTTATAGACAGCTCATGGTTCTGGGTGAACCAGGAGCCTTTGGGGAACCTCGTCAATCAGCCATCATGCCCTGCCCCGTCTTTTCGTTGTGGGGCCCTAGTACCTAGCACTATGGTCTTGGAGAACAGAGACTGCATGGAGAAAATGAACTTCATTTGCTACAACGAATATGTGTAAGTTACTCAAGCCTCATTATCAACAGCACCAAACGTTAGCAATTAGTGACGGTGTGGCAAAGTATTATAGTGCTTTTTTTCTGTGACTAAATTTATTTTTAAAAATCTCATTAAGTGTAATTTCCTCCTCACAAGGTGAAGAAGCAGGACAAGATGGAGAAGAAGAGAAGGAGAAATGTGTGATGCATGCCTAACCCTAACCCTATTATTTTTATTATTATTATTATTATTATTATTATTATTATTATTATTATTATTATTATATTAATATTAATATTAATATTAATATTAATATTAATATTAATATTAATATTAATATTAATATTAATATCAACATCAACATCAATATCAATATTAATATTAATATTAATATTATTGTTATTATTATTATTATTATTATTATTATTATTATTATTATTATTATTATTGTTATTATTATTATTATTACTATTATTATTATTTACATTTTGGCCCAAAATTGTCAACTGAATTAATTTACTGAAATATTTTGCCTGTATTTATTTCTATACTGTTATCATTTGTTTAAAAAAAATAATAATAAATTCTTCAGTAGATATTTGCTTATCCTATTACATATAATTGTTGCATATCTGTTAACTGTTAGCTGTTAGATAATGTTATAAGATAAATGATATATAATGTCCATCTGCTATCAACTTAGTATTAGTAATAATTCATATCCATAGTATTAGTAATAGTTACTCTTAACTAAGTAACTATGATCATAAATATTTTCTTTCCTTTCAAGCTCTGTGTATGTTGCACTCATTCGGTTTGCATTTCAATATTCCAGATTACACATGTTAACTACAGAATAGACTTATATTATAGTTCAAGGTCAACATTTCAGGTTCTGGCTGAAATGTACAGCAGTGACATCTTTTTCATATTTCGATTCATGAATATTTGATTCTAGACAGTATGGTAAACAAGTAGGAACAACAAAAAAGAATCAATATTATTATTTTATTTTTAAGAAGAATGTTATTTATTTATGTAATATATTTATTTTAGTCATTAATTATTTATTCTCCTGTTGTGTGTGTGTGTATGTATATATATACACACACATATATACACACACATATATACACACACACACACACACACACACACACACACACACATATATATATATATATATATATATACACACATGCGTAAATAAATAATGAATTAATTTAAAAAATGTATTTGTGGTCATTTCTTCATGGAGTCTTTGTGACAGAATCCTAGAGTCTTTATATATATATATATATATATAATTAAAAAAACATTAGAAAAAGCCTGCCCAGTTCTGGAACCAGATTAACTTGCACCAGAATGATGGGAAGAGAAGAGTACGGAGAAGGAAAGGATGGACTTGTTTTCCAAAACACCACGTCAAACATGTAGAGGAAGTGTTATGGCATGGGCATGTATGACTGCTAATGGAACTGTGTCACTGGTGTTTATTGATGATGTAACTGCTTATAGAAGTAGCAGAATGAATTCTGAAGTGTATAGAGTTAAACTTTCTGCTCAGATTAAGTCAGATGCTACAAACCTGATAGGATGTGCAAATAAATGAATTATGTGGCTCAAATAAAACCACATATGCACATAAATGAATAATTGTAAATAAAATGGAATGGGGAATGTGGCAAAATAAAAGCATATCCCTTCTACTTTGTTCTGAACAGTGAAATGAGGAGGAAATTTCTTCTTTTCATCTCCCTTGTTAAACAAATCACTGGACATCGATGTTAAAGAGGCAAGTGTGAACTTCCACAAACTACAGGAAACATGTGTTTAGTAGGAATGACCCCTTGGTAAGTAATCCTATATGTGGGTGAAAATTTCTGGGTTCTTTTTTTCCAAGAAGGTTGATATCTAAGAACAGATGAAATCAGTGGTATCAGATGTTGGTATTAGCATAGTTTATCATCCATACATCCATTTTCTATCACGGGGGAACCTGGAGCCAATCCCAGGGAGCATCGGGCACAAGGAGGGGTACACCCTGGACAGGGTGCCAGTCCATCGCAGGGCACAATCACATACACACTCACACACTACGGACAATTTAGACACGACACCATGCATGTCTAAAGCCTACCATGCACGAGGGAGGAAACCAGAGTACCTGGAGGAAACCCGCGCAGCGGGGAGAACAAGCAAACTCCGCACTCCGCATTCCCCAGCGGGAATCGAACCCCGGACCCTGGAGGTGTGAGGCAAACATGCTAACCATGTGCGCCTGCATAGTTTATCAGTGCATCTCTAATAATAAAAATAATAAATAGTTTATTTATTAATTAATTTATTCATACATCTTCAGTAACCGCTTTATCCTGGTCAGGGTCATGGTGGATCCTGAAGTATTTTATTCACAAGACAAATTAGTTCCAGTTATCATTTACATTATAACAGCTAGAAACAGACATTCCCGCACCAGCCTTTTTTTGGTGTTAGTAAGACAAAAAACACACAGTTTATGTGTTTATATTGCCAAGAAACCAGAAAACTTACTGTTACTGTTACAAACTCCTCACATTCAAAAATATTTAATAATCCAGAAGACTGGTAAGCAAAACAGATAATTCGGTTGGTTTGAAGGCTACCCAAGAGTATCTAAAATTCAAAACGTTGTAATAGGAAAACAACTTGTGTTGTTTTCAGCAAAAGCGACTATTCACCCAGGCGAACAGTAACTGGTAAGTGTTTCTTTTGGGATTTTTAGTTGAAACTAGTTTTAGGTGGGTTTTTGGTACTTTTCATTTTGTTTTCCTTTGTTAGTATAACAAGAAAAAATGCCTGTGAATGTTTGCTGCTGTGTTGCTCAATTTGTTTTGTTTTGTTTTTTCTTCTTCTCAATGAAATATTTGGGAAAGGGAAGGGGGGAGAGAAGAGAAAAGGTAAATGAATCACATGTAAATGAATCACATGAATCACAGGTAAATGAATCACATGTAAATGAATCACATGTAAATGAATCACATGTAAATGAATCATATGAAAATGAATCACATGTAAATTAATTATATGAAAATGAATAAATAAATTAAAACGGAATGAAACTAGTTTTAGCACTGACTGACTGGCCTCTGCAGATTCCCTCTCATTCTCTATCGGACTTTGGAACTGATAATCTGCCGTCAAGAAGGCAGATTTAATTCCTGCCTTTGTAACCCACTCTAACCTCAGTGTGCTGGCTCTGACTGAGACCTGAATCCATACTGAGAACACTGCCACACCTGTTGCCCTAGCTTCCAACTTAGTCTTCTCCCATACCTCGCATCCCAACAGACGAGGGGGTGGTACAGGTTTGCTTCTCTCCAAAACATGGAAATTTACCTGTCACTCTACTTCTTGCTCCTACACTTCCTTCAAATTTCATGCTGTTACAGTCACTGACCCTGCCAAAATACACTTTCTTGTTGTTTACTCTAATCCAAGTCAACTGGGGAAGTTCAACAATGAGTTTTCCATGCTACTGACTACCATCCTGGATGATGAAACTCCTCTTGTGGTCCTTGGTGACTTCAACATTCATCTAGACAAGCCACATGCAGCTGACTTTCTTGCCCTGCTTCCCACATTTGACCTAAAGTTCGCCAAACCAGCAACTCACAAAGCCGGCAAACAGCTCGACTTTATCCTCACATGTAATTGCACAATACACAATCTTCTCATTACTCCTCTTCACACCTCTGACCATTTCTTTAGTTCTATATTTCTCTCCATTCACCACCCTTACTGTCTCCACCCTCTATCTTCTTTCGTCGCAATCTTCACTCCCTTTCCCCCTCACACTTCTCCTCTGTTGTCACAACCTTATTTCCCTCCGATAGCCACGTCTCCTCACTGGACTTAAGCACCACGATTGACATGCTATGTTCCACTCTAACATCTTCTCTTGACAGCATCTGCCCCCTAATCTTCAGACCTGCTCCCACATCACCCACTAGCCCTTGGCTCTCAGAAGCTCTGCGTAACAACCGCGCATCTGAAAAGATCTGAATAAGAGCATCTGAAAGGAAATTGTGAAAATCTAATGATCCAACTGACCTAACCAATTACCAAACACTTCTCTCCTCTTTTTCCAATAGCATCTCCACTGCTAAAGCCACATACTACCAAGAGAAGATTGGCAGCTCTCCCAACACCCGAACTCTCTTCAAAAACTTTTCTTCTCTTCTCTGTCCCCCTCCTCCCTTTTCCCCTACCTCTCTCACGGCAGATGACTTTGCCACATTCTTTTAAACAACATTACATGAATCAGGAACCAGTTCTCAACCCCAGACATGCATAGACCGGCTCCTCCTCCATGAAATTCCCAACTGACTTCCTTCTCTCCCCTCACTGATGTCTCAAAACTCCTCCTTTCTAGCCTTCCCACAACCTGTCCTCTTGACCCTATCCCTTCTCACCTTCTTCAGTCCATTTCTCCCACACTATTACCTACACTCACACATATCTTTAACACATCTCTCTCTACTGGCACATACCCTACATCATTTAAGCAGGCCCAGGGTACACCACTGCTTAAAAAAACATCACTTAACCCTGCTGCGGTTGACAACTACAGACCTGTTTCCCTCCTCCCTTTTCTTTCCAAAACTCTTGGAAGAGCAATTTTTAATCAACTCTCCAATTTTCTCACACAGAATAACCTCCTGGACACCAAGCAGCCTCTAGATCATCTGTCCTCATCCTACTTGACCTCTCTGCTGATTTCGACACTGAACCATCAGATCCTCCTGTCAACTCTCTCCAGCCTGGGCATCACCGGAGCGGTTCTGCATTGGGTGGAATCCTATCTGTCTGACAGATCCTTCAAGGAACTGTGGAGGGGAGGTATGTCTGAAACTCAGTAACTCACAACTGGGACTCCTCAGGGGTCAGTTCTGGGTCCACTGCTCTTTTCTATTTACACAACATCTCTGGGGCAGGTGATTGATTCTCATGGCTTCTCATACCATGGCTATTCTGATGACACCCAGCTCTATTTGTCCTTCCAGCCTGATTTTCCATTTGTCTCTGCATGTCTGGATGAGGGAACACCATCTTAAGCTCAACTTGGCAAAAACTGAGCTTCTTGTCATCCCAGACTGTTTTCAATCAACTCCAACCTCACTGTACAGCTCAGCTCAACCACACTCAAGCCAACCAGGACAGACTGGAACCTTTACAGGCCTCATTTCAACAACTGTATGGTCCTGTAGGTTCAGTCTGTACAACATGAAGAAAATCGAATCCTGTCTCACCGAACAGGCTACACAGCTACTAGTCCAGGCTCTTGTCATCTCAAAACTGGACTATTGCAATGCACTACTCTTGTGTCTCCCAGCCAGCTCAATCAAACCCCTTCAGATTTGATTCAGAATGTAGCAGCACACCTCGTAGTCAACCAGCCCAAGAGAACCCATGTCACACCCCTCTTCATCTCCCTCCACTGGCTTCCTGTAGCCGCCCGCATCAAATTCATGGCCTTGATGCTCACGTCCAAGACCTTGTCTGGAACACCACCCTCCGACCTCAACTCTCTCCTGAAGGCTTACGTTCCCTCCCGCAATCTGCGATCAACCAGTGACCAACGCTTAGTAGTGCCTACTCAGAGTGGCTCAAGATCTCTTTCCAGAACCTTCATACTATCTGTCCCTCAGTGGTGGAATGGACTTCCAACCTGAATCCAGACTGCAGAATCCGTCTCTGTCTTCAAAAAGCAGCTAAAGACCCGCCTCTTCCGTGAATACGTAACCAACCCCTAAAAAAACAAACAAACAAAAAAAACCCCAACACTGGCTCTTACACCTCTACTCTGCGCACTTTGCTTCTTCTAGAACTCAATTAAAGATCTTGTATGATAGCATTAATTGTATTGTTCTCTGCTTGATATATCGCTTTTCTTGTATTTTCTCATTTGTAAGTTGGATAAAAGCTTCTGCTAAAAGAATAAAGGTAAATGTAAATTTAAATGAAAACCAGTTAGTTTTAGTACTCAGTAATGGTCTAGAACATGGGTGTCAAACGTACGGCCCGCGGGACAAAACCGGCCCACTAGAGGGTTCAATCCGGCCGCATGACGAATTTTGAAAGTGAAAAAAAAATATGCATAAAAGACACGAGCTTGTCATTTTTAATAAAATGATATTCCTAAATTATCCGCTAGGGGGTAAAAGACGCGGCACATCTCTGGGACTGAACAGCAGATGGCAGCAATGCGACGTCTGCTGTTTGTTATCACGGAGTAGTCTACTCTATTTTCTACTCGTCCCCACACCCTCATTAGACAAAATGTCTGCCAAAAAGCAGAAAAGTGGATACAGAGTGTAGAGTTTTACATGAAAAATGGACCGCTTCCTATTCATTCACAGAGATTAATGGGTAATAGTTAAAAAAAAAGTGCAATGTAATGTTAGTCAACAGCTTCAGTACAAAAGAGTTTGGTTTGGTGGAATCCTATTGTTCATGCAATGGCATCAATTTGAAAGTGAAATACTATATTTTTCAGTTCCAAATACCTGTGAAGTTTTTTTTTTGCATTTGTACAAACACTGTGAGCAGTTGTAATGCACATATATGTGAATGATAATCAGAAGCAAATTGCACGTTTGTCTAAAACAAATCTGAGGTTGCTCATGATATATCTTATAAAAGGATATTTCATTAAATATAAATGTCTTTGCATGAAAACAAAAGTAAAAACATAGACTTCTTGTTATTTATAGGTGATTATACTATGATTTTACTGGCCCGGCCCACTTGACATCTAATTATGCTGTATGTGGCCCCTGAACTAAAATGAGTTTGACACCACTGGTCTAGAATAATGCCTAATAAATATCTGACATAAGGCGCAATGCTAAAGTGGCTTGTCTGAATGTGTCTCTGAGTAACATTTCAAAATATTAACCCCCTAAACCACCTTCAACATTTCTAATATTCATTTGTAAAATAAATTAAGGAAACAAAAGAGGAGGTTGCAAGTAAATCAACCGACCCCACATAGGGTTGTGACCCCCTAGTTTGGAAACGCCTGATGTGGAGCATCAACCGTACAGTCCCTTGTTGAGTCTGAATTTGCAAAGTAGGTGAACTGGGACTCAGCACCTGTAAGCTGTTACTACAAGCGTACTGATATGAACCTGTGATCTGCCTTGAAGCCGGAACTACTGTCAGAGCTGCTGTTAGAGGAACGGCATTAACACCTTCTCAGAATCAGAATCGAAAATTGAGCATAGGTAGAGATCAGCCCATATATGTTTCGCAAGACACGTGAAGCTTATACTTGTGGTAGAACATGTTTAATATCTCAGCAGCAATGAGAGAGCACTGGAGCACTAAATTCCGGATGTGGTGGAGTGTGGGGTACAGACGCACGAGCAGCGGGTGGAGGGTGAGGTGTGTGTATGGGGGGGGGTCTTCTGGCAACACACTTGCTTAGTATTAAAAAATTAGGTGGGGGGAGGTGTGTGTGTGTGTGGGGGGGGGGGCAAGAGAGAGAAAGAGAGAGAGAGATATAGAAAAAAATAATGACCGATTGGTTACTGGACAACGACCTCCCGACACCCCCATCTCTCTCTCTCTCTCTCTGCGCGCGATCCGGTCTCGTGCACGCGCACTGTGCATCTCTCTCTCTCTCTCTCTCTCTCTCTCTCATCCCCCTCCCTCTCCTCTCTTCCACTTGTATCACAGTGTACCGAAAGAAGGCGAGAAGCGAAAAGCAGCGGCTGGAATTTTTTTTTTTTGACGTTGCTCGTTGTGGCTTCTATTTATTTTTATTTATTTATTTATTTATTTATTTATTTATTTATTTATTTATTTATTTATTACTTCATTTTATTTATTTATTTGTGTGTGTGTGTCTGTGTGTGTGTGTGTGTGTTTTATATGCATCATTCATTTCGACGCCGTTATTACATTCCGTCGTTATTTTCGTACATGGCGCGGGAGTCGCGCGCGTTCGACGGTCACGGTTACGCTGTAACGGATTCGGATTCGGTGAAGCGGGGCGGAGCGGCGCGCGGCGGCGGCGGCGGCGGCTCGTGCTCTTCGGCCCGGCGGCTCCAGGACGCCTGATGCTCGCCTCCAAAGCTCGGAATTCGTCCCCCTGTTTTTCCTTCTTATCCTCTTCCCCAAGACCGGTTTACACCCCAATGTTCGACGGATTAAGCGCCACTTATGGAAACTGGGGACCAAAATTTTAGAAAAAAGCTAAATTAACACCGGTTCTTCATTTCCCAAGCTGCTTTACTTGTTCATTTTGCTGGGCTCATCATGGCTTCTTGATATTTGCTACTCGTAACACCAGCCCTGATTTATTTTTATGTATTTCCATTCAAGGACCTTTTTTTAATGCTTTAATTTCAGGTCGGTGTTTGTGTATTTTAGCGGTCTTCCTGTCATCTCTCCATCTCTCTCTCTCTCTCTCTCTCTCTCTCTCTCTCTCTCTCTCTCTCTCTCTCCTTATGTTTAGACGAATAGATGTTTAGAGTCAACAGAGAGATGGAAAGACGAGTGATTTTCTTGCCATTGCCTATAACAAATGATAGGCATCATTCATAAGGATTGAAATAGCTTAAGCATTTGGGTCGCACCACCAATCACCAGTCTGAGTTTATAAGTGGTCTCATCTGTTCCCCTTAAAGCTCAAATCCATCATTCACATTCCCACAGTCAGACTGGAATGGACTGTAATGCCAACCATCACCTGAACAGAGGAGGGTGTAAGCTGGGATACACGTGTCCAGATTTGAAAGGATCAGATGCATCGGATCTTCCTTAAGCACTGACTCAGTTTTTGATAGTAGGATTGTTGCTCTCGATTTCCCTTTCCCATTGTAGAAAATCCACCACTTGGCCCAGTTTTGTATACATCTTCACATCTTCCACTTCTGAAGTTGGCCGTCACAGTGTTTGTGAAGCCAAAGGGCCAGATTGTCACCACTTCATTGTCTTCCTACTTTGGTTGAATCCATCTCGGCCATCGTCAGACTCATCACCAGTGCGAATTTCTTTTCCCACAACTCTCTCTGCCCACGTAGCCTAATTCCACCTTTGCTAAGGTGCACCATTTTCTGCCTTGGTGTGGTCCTGTAAATTTACAAATATTTATTTCCTATATGTCAAGAGGAAAGGGGGTTCCCCTTTCATAGAATGCGGCAACATGGGTCTCTTTGACCGCGGGGTTCAGATGCTGCTGACCACGGTGGGCGCCTTCGCTGCCTTCAGTCTCATGACCATCGCGGTCGGCACGGACTACTGGCTCTATTCACGAGGAGTGTGCAAAATAAAGACTAACAACGAAAACGAGACCAGTAAGAAAAACGAAGAGGTGATGACGCACTCTGGACTGTGGAGAACCTGCTGTTTAGAAGGTAGGACTCTCCATAGTTTGTTGTGGCGCCACTTTTAGATGTCAAAGGTCTGATATGAAGCGTAACCTGAGCGTGACATGCTTTGACTAACAATTATGCTTGATTGTGGGCCTGATGTTCACCAAGACCCTTACCATAATTGACTAAATTACCAGGATCATGATCCTGGCTTGATCACAGTCAGATGTTTTCATTTTTTAGCAATATGCATAGGTTGCATATGTAACATAAATGTAACGTCAAGACTCCTGTTACATATGGGTTGTAGATCCCACATCTGCCTAGACTAGAAGCAGTAGAACAGGGCTTCTCCTTGGGTCTGGCTAGGTTGTATTTGTATGCAGATTATTGTTTAATTTTCTATGTGGAACAGCTTGTTTTCTCTGTTCTGGGGGCTCAATTAAGAATGTCTGACATCAGATTCAATCAGGGCATGACAGGCACGTTGCTCCTCAAATCATCGAGAGCGAGTGACACAGGCCGAGCTGGGCTGTCAGACCATCTGATGCCTCACGCACACACAGCAGAGAGAGGGGAGGAAGGGTGCAAGGGAGGGTGGGAGGGAAGGAACATGGAAGGGAGAGAAAGAGAGAAGGGGAAAAGCAGGAACGAAATGTTACCAGCTGTTCAGATGTCAGCCTGGCACCTGGGCCTGTTCCACACCTGTGATATATGACTATCACCTCTCCTTCAGCCGGAATGGACAAATATTAGTGCTGTATAGAACTTTTTAAAGAGTTGTTCACATTAACAGTCAAAGAGATCCAATATGTATGTGGTCTATTGAGAATTGTTGGGTCAAAGAGAGAGAAAAAAAGTGCCCATGGGAAAGCCTTTAGTGCCTTTATGTATGAGGAATCCCAGGATATACTCGAATAGAATTCATCAGGTGCCAGCATAAAAGTTATCTTAGTGGTGTAACATATTTGTTCGTCGTAATATACGAATAATAGAATATGTAATAACGCGTATTACACCCAAAACATTTTATTGCTTCATTCGACTCAAATACCCATAATGCTTTACCGAACTTAAGCTGTGCATACCAGAGATTCCCGGAGCTCCATCTGAGTCAGCAGTTTGCAGTCAGTGACTGCCTCGCATCGCCTCTGCTCGATATCATTTCCATTGGTAATGGCCTGTCCTGCGCTAAGTTATGGCCGGACTCAAATCAATAAAGCCTGACCTGTGGTTAACTCGCGGCCTAAACGTTTGCTGTGCTGAGTATCACATTATTAGAACAAAGTTTCACATGTGCCTTATGGGCTGCTTTCCAATCTGGAGCCTTATCACTATCAGTAATGTTCTACACTGTGATGCAGCATTATTGAATAATCTATTCTGATTGGTCTGAAAGTGTCGATTCATTTTCTATAACAGCAGCTAAGACATTAGTTCCAGTTGCATATATATATATATATATATATATATATATATATATATATATATATATATATATATATATATATATATATATATGTATATATATTGATCTTGATTATGACATTGTTTCTATAGTAACAAGGACTCATTTGGCGGATTCATGAAAACATGTATAATCGTTAATATGACAAATTTTTCTCTGAGACAATGTTTATTTAACATTTTTGGAAGAAGTCTCCGGTGTCAGTGCTTTGTAACAGCCAGAGCTAAAGCTGTGTCTCTAAGCTTTCTGAGAAAGGAAACTCTTCAGGGAGAAGGGCTTTGCAGGTTCTCAGTAACCTGACAATTTTTTTGTCTTCTCTCTTTTAACTTCCAGAGAGAGAGATTAAAAAAAAAGAGGCTGGTGAGGGACCGACTTTATAGCTGCTATAACATAAGTAAAAACTGGAACAAATATGTTTCTTAACAATCATTGCCATTGCTGTGGTATTAGAAGAAGAAAACACTCTGGGATGTGCTGTTATTGGAAAATAAATAACTTTGGGATGGTAGCAGTAACCCTGTTTTTCATTGGGCTGCAATACACCAGCCCATCTTGTTTCATTCCTTAATAATTGCATGTGTATTTACACCTCATAATACAGTGTATAGCCACTGTAACACTTTCAAAGTTTGCAATCACCTCAACACTTTATACATCATTTTGTAC
Organism: Ameiurus melas; assembly: GCA_012411365.1. Taxonomy (NCBI): domain Eukaryota; kingdom Metazoa; phylum Chordata; class Actinopteri; order Siluriformes; family Ictaluridae; genus Ameiurus; species Ameiurus melas. The sequence continues at coordinate 4,839,017 of CM022765.1, read as the reverse complement.
GCTATATGTAGATGTAGACTTTTAATTTTAGGACATTCATATTTTTTGTGACAAACGTTAAAGCAAATGATAAATGATTATTTATAGTAATATTTATGTCAAGTAATATCACCTCACAGTATCAATCTGAAGATGGGACAACTCCTGCTGTAGAATTGATCTGAGGAATTCACTGGGAAGTTTTGTCACTTTATCACATAATAGTCTTGGTCAATTCCCACCCACCAATAAGCTAAATGAAGCCAGTTAACCGCATATTTTTTAATTGCTGCTCACGCTGCAGCGTAACCCATCTGGAGGAAAGAGCTATCTGCCCTCTTCTGCATACACAAGCTTCCAGATGTCCACGATTGGCAGCTCACTGTGATTGACAAGGGGGAGAGATCATGCCACCCCTCCCGCCCGGAGAGCACGGCCATTTTTGCTCTCTTGGACTCTTCACCACGGATGGCTGTGGCATTATCTGGATTAGAACTCACAATCTGTGGACAACAGGGCAAATGTGTTCCTGTTGTGCCATTCGAGAGCCTAACATGTTGCTGATGTCTCCTCCATTCTCCAACCAAATATGAAGCAAGATTCATTAATTCACTGGGACACAGGGAGAACATGTGACAATTCTACACATACAGTCAACCGAGCTCAGGATTATGCCAGTGATGCCACCCTTGCCAGCCATTAACTGACTTCCAGGTTAGTCTCTGGCAAGACATGATTCCCTTACATATAATGTAGTAAAACAATAAAATATTAACTATATTAGAAAGAAACATGAAACACAGTCCAGAATAGAGAACAAATCAAGAGACATGATAGGTTTGAAGCAAATGTTGTTGCAGTCTTCCTTCAAATCATCTTCTGATCATCTTTCTATGTGTTGCTTTCTTTCCCAAGTGCCATTTATTAATCGATCTGATAGCCAGGCAGCTTAGTGCCACTGTGGGATGAGAAGAGAGGAAGTGTTTGTTTGTGGAAAAGCCTATTTTGTCGCTGGTTGATTGACCGTCTGTAACAACCAGACATATCGTCTAACTCTGACCTGTTTGCCTTAGGGTCGGGCATGTTTTTGTTTACATGTGTGTATATGTGTGTTTGTGTGTTGAGGGGTAGGATGGTCAAATTTATGCTTGGTTGGTATTTGATAGTCTTAGGGTTTGTATTTGATAGTCTTTCACACCTATTAATCCATTAAGCAGAGACTCATTCAGAGTAAAATTTATGCTTTTGGTTCGTTGACTATTTGGATTGGTTTGGTTTCACACTACACATAATGAAATAAACCATAAAGCAAAAAAAAACAAACATTGGCTTAAGGGTTGTCTATGTCTTAATATGTACTCATAGAACTCTTTCATTCACTGATGAGTGAAAATATGGCGATGGAAAATGAAAAACAAACCTTTACCAATGGCGTGTAGAATCAGAAAAGTTACCCAAGCATGGAGAAAACTCAGCATGTGCTCAAGAAATTGCTAGATTTTTTAAATTGAATAAATATAAATAAAATAAAGTGTTTACTTTCTTTTTTTATGGTTATTAGTCCAATTGTCCAGAACACATGGCATTTCTATAGCAGTACAGCTCTGTCCATTGGCTCAGTTTTGCTGCTAGCATTTACAAAAAATGTCACCCGTAACCTAAAATACACGTTTTGTTCACTTCATGCATTTGAGCCAGGTAAGATCGCTTTCTCACTGCAATTGAACCACAGCTTGAGCTTGCTTGGGACTCGCTTGGATGGTAAGACGCTCTCGGACCTGCTTTGTTCAGGTTTCGGAGCAGTTATTTTGGTTTATTATGTGCAGTGTGAACCAAACCAAACAGCCAACGAATCAAAAGTATCAATTTCGCTCTGATTTGGACTCAACAGACGAATAGGTGTGAGTCTGCACTTACTTTTTTTTTTACTTTATTTCAGTGTTTGATTTCCGTCCACGTTTGGTTTCTAAGACAAGTACTGTCAAAGTTAGTGTGAACTGGAGTTGACCTTGGTCCACAGTCAGGTTTGGGATGGGAGCGGAGGCCATCAGCTAGCCTTGGCAATCGGGCATGACAAGGCCAAGCTCCTATCTAACCGAGTGTTGTAGTCTTTTATTAAACATCATGTAAATGATGTGAGAGTGGAGCCTGTTATTCTTAATGTGAGTGTGTTATAGAAGACTACGAGGCCTACCAAAGAGCCTGCGGTGGCTGTCGGAAGCAGTTGGTGATGAGAGCATCTGCCTGGTTTTGTGTGAATTGTACCGCGATAGCCCCATCCTCGCGTTTTACATCAGCCTCATAGCAGGACACAACACGTGGATGTCAGCTGTATTGATTCATAGATTTTTGTTTTGTGTGTGTGTCTGTGTGTGTGAGTGTGTGTTCAGAATGTGTGGTTTGTGCATTAGTCTGAATAGTTGTCAGGTCATGCTGTGTCTATGTGTGCCTGTCTAGACAGTAGTAGGTGTGTATATGCATGTGTTGTGTGTAACGAAAATCTATAAGTTAAAATAGCTATAAATGTGAATTTTAATCTGTGCATACATGATTCTTTTAATTTTCATAACATGATAGTAAGCTATGTTATTCACAGTGAACACGAATGATTAATGATTATCTACATCTATCTTGTTTAAAAACATTGTAGCAAAACCAGAAGCTTCATATTAGGGAAAACTGTACATTCTGTGGTTTGATTTGCCATCACTTTCTAGCCTTGCAGCTTACGTGACAATAAAACTCAACACTGAAAAAAAGGATCAAAAACTAAACAAATTAATATAGCTAACTATCAAGTTACACATTCTGTCTTTTAGGTTTCATCGTTTTGGCTGTGATAGCTAGTTAAATATAACCGTGGGAATGACATCTATTTATTCATTTTGAATCATATTATCTTAGCTGTGTTAGCTAGCTAAGTGTAACAATGAGAATGACTTATAAATCTTTTGTTTCTTCATATAATCGTATCTCGGCTAGCTAGCTAAACTTAACTTTGGGAGTGACTTACAAATCTTCTGTTTATCATCTTAGCTGTGTTAGCTAGCTAAATGTATCCATGAGAATTATTCATCTGACTAAACAAAACGAAAATGACTTGCAATTTCTTTCTCTCTTCATATCACTTTAGCTGTGTTAGCTATAGCTAAATGTTACCATGAGAATTACTTAAAAATATTTTCTTTCTTATCAACTAAGCCGTGTAAGCTAACTAAATGTCACAATGCAAGTAACTCAAATCTATCGTTTGTTCATGTCATTTCGGCTGTGTCACCTAGCTAAATGTAACAACAAGAATGACTTACAAAATGGTTTCTTCTTATCATCTTAACTGTTTAGCTACCTAAACTTAGCAATGACCTCGGACAATGTAGTCAATTAGAACAGTAACATTTTTGTACGTATGTGTGAACGTATTCTTCGGTAAGAGTAGCAATTCTCTTCATTATATTTTTCTAACTTTCGTGAAAGTCTCATCCTCTAGCTTTTAAACTAGCTTCTGAAACTTATCTCAAAAGTCTAAATAAATAAATGCTGCCTCTTTCTTTATAGCTACACTGAACTAAGAAGTATATTCTTAAGTATCCATGCTATCTATGCCCATTGAATTTCACGTTGTAAACTGTATACTGATTAGCAGACCTAATCCACTGTTTTATATAAGTGGCCCTCCATCTTTCTATTGAGTATAAAGTTTATGCCAGAGTGTATATGTTGTTAACTTAATTATATTTCTGCTTCTTCACAGTGCTTCACTCTTTCCAGGTTGGTTTCTTCATTCACTCTCAGTCATTGTATTTGGCTATGTTGACTAAAGGATGTCTGTAAGAGACAAAAAATTCCATGCTTAACTAATGACATGTACGTAGATACTCAGTAGTCCTTTTGCAGTGGTTGTGTCTTTGCTGAGGGAAGCTTTGTTTAACGGTCTTTGAGAACATAGCACTTCAGCACTTTTCTTTCTGTTTTACACGCCATCAGATCCCTAGTCTTGTACCTTCCATGGAGCAAACAAAAGCACACAAAGACAATCTATTATTTACCAGCTGCGATCTGTCTGCAAATGCACTTTAAGAGCTCAGGGATCCAAGAAACAAACAAACAAAAAAAGTTAGCCATGCTAAAGCGCCCAGATGGTGCAACTTCATTTGCTCTCCTCCGTTTTGTCCCTTCTCTCTCTCTGTCTTTGCCTGAGGCGTCCTTCCATCATGCCCCGCTCTGCCCTGACAGCTACAGGGAAGTCTGCGGCTGTGGCATTGATGGAGATGAATGGAGGTGATTAGCGTCCTGCTGGTGTGCACCTGGCCAGGGCACGGAGCTCACCCTCTCTCTACAGAGAGAGGGCATTATGGGGGCAGCAGCCAGACGGAGAAGGCCTGTTGAAAGAGATAGGCCTCATGGTGGAGGTGAACCTGATGAATGAAGTGGGACTAGTGATGCAGCTAAAAGAGAGAGAGTGAAGTTCTGTCTGCTGGATGGTTAACTTCAGGAGTAGTGGTGTTGAGAATGGTGTAGGAAGACTTATGGTCTTATGGTAGAGGTGATGGGATAAAATGGGACTACAAAAGTGGGCATGGTGGAGGAAACAAAGCACAATGAAAATGTATCTGGTTGGTGAAGTGAATCCTAAGGAGTATTAACTTCTAGAGGAGATGTATCTGGTGTTTGAGATGGACTCAGGAGGCAGTAGAACAGGCTGTTGCAGCTGGATCTGATATTGAAGACGTGCCTAAAATAATAGCAATGGCAAACCCGGTGGAAGTGGGAATGGGACTGTTGAGTGAGGTAGACGTAGGTGGTGAAAGGGTAGTAGGGCTTAAAAATAGTTATGGTACAACAGGGTCTCACGTTAGAGGTGGGAAGCTATAGTGTTGCGCTTGGTGCAGGAGATTGGAATCATGGTGTATATATGGTGGAGACTTTCTTCATTTAAGAGTTGTGTCTAGTTGTGAAGGTGGGCCTCAAGGAAGAGTAGGTCAAGGTGGTGCAGCTGGTGGGCCACATGGTGGAGATAGGTCTGGTGAATGTGATGTGACTGAGGGGAAATAGTGGTAGGCCTGGGCAGAGACAGACCTGGTGGAACCGCTGGAATACTAGTGTCTGGATTAATACATGAGGTAGGTATAGACCTTGTGGTACAGCTGGGCATCATAGTGGATTTCAGCATGGTGGACAATCTGGGCCCCAATGAGTAGTTGTGGTATAGCTGGCATTATGGTGGAGTTAGACAAGGTGGACAAACTGGGCCTCAAGGAGTAACTGTGGCACAGCTGGCATCATGGTGGAGTTGGGCATGGCAGACAGACTGGTCCCCAATGAGTATTTGCGGTACAGGTGGCATCAAGGTGGAGTTGGGAATGGTGGACAAACTGGGCCTCAAGGAGTAGACGTGGTATAATTGCCATCACAGCGGAGTTGGGAACCGTGGACAAATTGGGTCTGAGAGAGCAGTAGTGTTGCAATCCCACAGCTGGTGCCATTTGGCTCGATCAATCAGAACAGATGTACGGGCTGGCCAGGCATGTTTTTAGCAGTGATAAAGTGTACAGTTGGGCTATTACTTTCAGCTGTTTATAGCTTGCGAAAAAGAATGCAGTAAATCGGCTACAAATACAATGCATTTTCCAGTGTCACTAAATCTGGGCATCTCTGTTGTGAGGTTAAAACACAATCCCAGATGCTACTGTGATCCTGCCATCAGTTGGCCAGGCCATTATTGTTATATCTCATAGCAGGGATTGTCAATCTTTTTTGGCCACAGACCTTATATTAAGGACAAATTTCTTGCTACCCAAGCCACCTTGAGATGCATCAAGGAGGTGATGAGCAAAACAAATACACCAGGCATGGTATGTGCATGTGTCAACTACACATGATGTGGAGCATTACTTTTGTTCTTCCTTGCACTGGTTTGATTAATATAATGTGTAACTATCTCTACAGACTGGCAGATTATTTTAAACATGCATTAAAATTCATTAATCCAAAGAGATTTTGAGACACACTGCTCCAACAGACACAAACCTATAATATACAGCTTAAATTTACAAATATAACCCTTTTTCCATCTAGACATACAGTGGCCTCCACTAATATTGGCACCCTTGGTAAATATGAGCAAAGAAGGCGGAGGAAAAAATTGGTATTGGTATGGGTATCAACAATTGCAAACACAACACAGGTTAAATATATGTATGCCACAATTATTGGCATACCTATCAATTTATATGAGAAAAATATATTTGAAGTATATTCCCATTGATGTTTAAATTTTTTTAGTACACCTGGTTGACTAGGAACAGGAAATGTTCAGCCATGAAAATTTCTGTTTCACAGGGGTATAAGTATGAGGTAACACATAGGCCAAATTTCCTTAGTCATTCATAACAATGGGTAAGACCAAGGAATATAGCTGTAATGTGTGGCAAAAGGTTTTTGAGCTTCACATAATGTGAAGTGACTATAAAAAATAGCACAAGCATTGAAAATCCCAGTCCTCTGACTTGAACCCCATAGAAAACCTGTGCGGCTTCCA